>NW_019289588.1:62861-99367 GCF_000500325.1 Leptinotarsa decemlineata | reverse complement strand
AGTTGTGAATATTTTCGCCATTGAATAACATTACAAATCATACTTACAGTAAAAATGAGCGAAAAACAATAAATTGAATATATAAATTGACGAGAAAGTTATACAAGTATAGGATTTTTTGTGGGTTTGACAAATGTCATACCTTCACATAAATGTCATTTTTCAATGGGTATGATGATTTCATAATTTTTGACTCTGATTGATACAATTTTCATTATTATTATGTTTTTGATGTAGTTCCAGTAAGTTACTCTATATACTGCTGAGATTATCAATGTCAGTTTTCTTATTCATACAATCAGAAGACTTATTAATTTAATATACGAAGTCAATTTGAATTGCATAAAAACTAAATAGTTACCAAATCAGATACGGCTGGCTTACTCTGAGTGGGAGGTAAGAAATTCATACGAGGTATAAGCCTTATTTTTTGTTGGAGGTTTTATATGGCATTAACTAGTAAATTCATCAGACTCGTACGTAATTCATTTATTTAGATGTTCGGATTGACTTCGTGTAGACTACACTGTAACATTTTTTTCCGTACCAATTCAACACTTGTGAGGGCGAAACCACTGTTGATATCAAGCTGTTGTATTGAAGGGGTCCAAAGATACCCAGGAATGATTCAAGTAGAAACTGTGTCGGCCTGACTTTCAGGTTTTATAAATAATGTATCCCCCATCCATCCTTCATCACACACACTCAGAAAATTCCACGTTTTCAGTTCATTATCAACAGAACGGTGTCGCTTGAGTTTATAACTCAATTTTCAAAGTTAACGCATATGTGCATTCTCTTATTGAATTTTTAAGAATAAAACACAAGCACTACAGGAAAATCCTTCCCCAACAGGGAAGTTGGAGGTATATTGAATTGAATCTCAAAACGGTGAGCAACCACAGTCCATCGCATATTTCTGATATGGGGCCGTCCATTAATCACGTGATGTTTTTTTAGCATTATTATACTCTTCCTTCCTTGGAGATACGCAATGATGTTCAAGACTAACCCCTCATCTGACACCCAAAATCTTTTGATACCTATACTCTGCAAATAGGTCTTCATACAGATCATCTAGTTTAGACTTTGTTTCAACGAGAAATGTACGAGGTATAATAGTCTACGTATGTATTTGGCTCCAAAATAACAGAATATAACAGGTAACTGGCAAGAGCCTGGCTTTCGTCGTCATGCGCGGCGCACGGAAAATTCGTTCGTTGCCTGGTAACGGCGAGTGAAAGTCACATTACACGTCGCTTTTCAATTTAGAAATCACGCGATTTGTGATGAACCCCCTCCCCCCCTTTTCAAGCCTCACCTGATTAATGGACGGCCCCTATATACCGCTCTTGATGGAATCAAATGTGCCAAGTCATTTGAACATTTTCCGTGAAAGTATCTGTAGAAGTGAGATCAATCCCCAACCTTTCTTTGATGTTCCAGACCATCGAGGTTGCAAATGATGTTCGCGTCCCTGATCAGGCGGATGGCTCTTTTCTTGATGGAATCCAGCAGCTTCGGAGTATGTTTGGGGGCAAAGCTACATACATGAGAACAATACTCCAAAGAAGGTCTGATCTGTGCCTTATGAAGCATCAAAAGTTGCTGAGTTGTGTACAGTTTTCTGGTTCGGTTCGGCTGCTTTTGAGAAGCAGCCTTCGCAATTCTAGCGTCATGAGTGTGCCAAGATATATTGGTGTCCATTTCAACCCTCCAACGAACTTATTGAGGTCGTATCCTTATTTAAAATCTGCTTTTCAAGTTCCAAACATTTACAAACACTAATTGAATAAAAATACTGATCAGACGATTTTGGAAATCTGTTGAAATCTGTTCTTTCGTAAACCAGCTGTCGTCCCCCTTCGAATGACAACCCCTCAACTTTCTCAACTTGTACGAGTTAGGAAATAAGGGAACTTTATGTGCAATTTCTAGCAATAAACTACCATAGATAAGCAGATCAGTCAGTGCAGTCGAGGACTCAACTATTTTATCGAAAGATTGTTCATTTGGGATGGGTAAAATGTATGTCGAATTGAAGAGAATCCACCTCTACATTTTAGTTCTTATAGAAAAACTAAAATATGCAAAAGCACGTCGTACTTATTTTTGAAGAAAACATTTTGTGGGCTTGAAAAACTCATGAGGATTGTTTTTTATGCAACAACTTTTTTTATAATGAAGGCACAATAATTGAACAGAATTATTGTACTGCATCATATGATTTCATTATGATTCCATTATGATTCATTTGAGACTTCATTTCACAAAATTAATTTTTAGTTTCATGCATGCTTTTCAGCTGAATCATTATTTCACGTATTTTATTTTCACTGATTCCCATTTCCACTATTTCTTGTAAGTTGCTTAATACCTGCCATATCAATTGTACTGTTCTACCCAACTTAGACTCAATTAGAACAGCTCACTTTCCAAATCACCCTATTGAATATAAATTTGGGAAATGAAACTTCTGATCCCAATTTTGGCCAATTTTGGCACGTTACCTGTATTGAGCTGATAAAAAAAAGAATCACTATAATAATTGAAATACTATTAATTTTCATCAAATATGTTTCAATACATCATCCAAATTGATGAATATCGTGAACTGATACAAAAGTGAGGAAAGTGATTTGATACTGACAGGTTGAATTTAGGAAAGTATGATGCCAATTTTTTTGGTACTTCTGGTTTACCCAAAAATAATATATTTTTTAATTTTTCCATTTTGAATGGGGACATTCTATATGCTACTTCCATCAATAGAAATCCAGAAAGAACAGAAATTATCACATCAGACGGAGTATATATTTGACAATTCTGCAACTTCTGGTATATTCTGTACAAAAACTTGAGAATTTGTGGAGTAGAATGGATCACGTGAAAATTTTTCACACACGAACTAGATGTAATACTATTTTCAATGCGCATTTGTATCTTCACAGGATTAGTGAATCGTGTTTTATATTCCATAGCTATGCTCATACCCGATTACTGAAATGCGCGTCAAAAATAATGTTTATTTCCGCCAGTCTAGTTGTCATAAATATATTTTGATAAAAGTTTCATGTTCCATTATTAAATATATATGTTGTTTTGATAAGGATTTCTTTCGAAATTCGTTAACAACGGCGGTGTATATTTGGTCACACCAGTCCTAAAACCCGTTTTCCTTCCAGCCCGAGTGCTACAGTGAGTTCGACTTACCTTCGGAGATTCCTTGGCAGGACTCACTCCATTCTGAAGTTAGCCGCATGTCTCTCTCAAACTTCACACTTTCATGAGTATTAGTTATTCTTTCTTCTGACCTCCCTGTAAATTTAGTTCAGGAGCGAGAGCTGCGGCGTACGCAGAATCTGTCTTAGGTGGGGGAACAAATCGCCCATGCCCAGGTTAGCAAAAATTTGCGCTCAAGTGATGATTCACCAAAACCAGAGGCAAAAAAGCCCTGCACAGTTGAATCTAAGGCATCGTCAGGTGTAACTGACGTGCAAAAACCCTCATATGGAAAGGTTGTCGTGGGTTTCAAGGTGGTAATCTTGCAACTTGACTATCCGACTACCTCATTAACAGATATTTTACTTTGTAGCAGGGAAGCCCATGATGCGAAATGGGGATTTACTCGAGCGTTATTGAGACATATTAGTTCGCAAAGCTAAGATGATAAGAAGAAAAAAATGTTATATAATATATACCTTTTCATCGGTGGGGAAAGCGGCTATAGATTATTAAATATGTAAAAAAATACTGTTGCATGGACATACTCGAGCGCGTCAGATATTGATACCATCAATGTCCTACGTATTTTAAATAATGTTGGTATGTTAATCTGATCGTTTGCATGATGTGGGTGGTTGTACATAAGGGTTAAAAAATGAAAGAAAAAAAATCAAATCGAGCGTGTCAGATTTTCTAGGGAGGTGTTAGGTGCAACAAAAAAGCTGTCATTCATTAATCTGACGATTTCGATTTGACGCAAACTCGCGGCCATTATTATAATGTGCAAAAAAAATTTGCCATTTTGAAATGCTCAAGCGCGTCAGATTGAGATATATATATGGTTCATCTTTATGTTTTAGACGTGATAATGGTGGCTGGTCAATTTTATTTCTTTTCTCTTGGTAAGTTGGAGAATTGGTAAAGATATTAGTGAAATCTATTGGCATTTCAACTTACCTGGCGCCCAAAAAAAAAATATAATACACAACATCTGTAAACTCACTCCCGTCTCCTCTGTAGTGAACCGGTATGCCTTGACTGTCATCGTGACAGCCCGCCAATCGCAACTTCAAGTATTGAGGTTACAGTCACTCTCAAATTGTCAGATTACTGGAATATACACTTTTTAGCAGGTAGTTAACTCACCCTACCTCAATCTGACGCGCTCGAGAATTTCCGATAATCAATTTTTTTTACTAATCTGATCCTTTAACCCTCACAGGCGGCCTTATATACCGTGATCATATTTGGTGGAGGTACTTAACCGGGTACAAGGAATCCCCCTGTATATTATTCTGCCGCGCTTCAGTAAATCCCGAAATCCCCGCTTGGGCTCCCCTATTATTGTGCCTGCCCCACTGGGGACCGAATCAGGTCTTAAGAGTTCGGCAGAGCCGTACTCTTACCATCTTACCTGAAAGACCACTCACCATACAAACTAATCGGCTTCGTTAAGAAGCTGGGTTTATTTGTCCGAGTATGAATAGTTGTGGGCCACAATAAACCCTTGCGGGTTGCGGTGGATGGTCTTGGATCTTACCTAAATTAACCTATTTATTTCTTTTGGTGTCTGCGCCTGAGAATGTTCGGCGCGGTCTAACCCCACTTTAAGGACGTTGCTGAGCTTCCGGTACAATAAGATGTCGGACGGCCTGTTGTCGTGTTCAGAGTGGGTCAAATTGGAAAGTTTTGAAGGAAAACTCCTGTTTTCAAAGTGGTTGAATGAAAACTAATGGCTGCGTCTAAAGGTCAAACTCAATGGTGAAAACCACATATCGATATCTATCACAGTTTCTGAGTTACAGTATGTTTTTCGAATATGTGCATTTTCGAAAAGTTTCTGTGAATTTTTTCCTGACAAAAATTTTTTGTTTCTAGGAAAACATTTCCAAAGCATCTATCGAAAACAAGTTTTCAACACCAGAAAAAAAAAATCACGATCTCTCGACGCGCGTTTCGCTAACCAAGTTAGCATACTCAGGAGAACATTATGACCAGTCATAAGGATCTCCTGAGGGCGCTACTACTGAGGGACCGGGATTTTTTTCTGGTGTTGGTGTTTGCAATAGAGTAATTTCCAAATCTTTTTTTTATATAGAATTCAGTGGTGTTTACAAATTTATATTTACCTATCTAAAAATTTAGCACACTTGCTGTCTTGCTAGAGTCATCTTCGAAAGACAGAGCTTTCAGGTTTCCTCATGATGACTTCAAAACGCACACTTTGATCAAGTAGGCTTTGGACGATGCGGCTATAAAAAATAATGCAAATCTTCACTGATTGCTGTCAAATTTTGATTCAAGTAGTGACAAATCTTTTCAATTAATGGTTTTTGTTCAATTATCAAAAACATTCGCAATGGAATATAAAAATTATGATAAATGGGATATAATAGTCTGGGGAAAGTGTAGAAGCAGCAAGCAATCTGTATCACGAGAGGTATCCAGAGGAAAGACAACTTTCCAGAGACATTTTCGCAAGATTGTGACTCAACCTAATTGATGGTGGTCAATTTGAAATGAAAAGGTCAAAATTATATGAATCAAATAGGGATAAGGGGTTGTAAGAAACCATCGTTTAAAGAGCTGGTAAAAATAATTCCAAAACGTCAACGCAAATTTTCAAAATATCAACAAGCCTACCAAGAACTAACGTTAGGAGGATTTTGAAAAAATCACAAATTCAAGCCATATAGGACCAGGAGAGTATCAACTCAAACTCAATGAACGCCGCATAGTATTTTGCCAGTAGTTTCTGCAAATTTGCAACCATATTGTGGAGCAGAGAAGTCAAGGAAGTTTTGGATTTAGTGCGTGTAGAAATGTTTTCAGCGGTAGAATTATCGGACTCTCCTTTTATGATGGCACTCTCACATCTCAGAAGTATTTAGACATTTTAAGGTATAATATTGAACCCCTTGTTGATGAATTGCCACTAATGAAGATCGGAAAAATATATTTTCAAGAATGCGAGGCTTCGCCTCTCAACACCGTTGGCCGGCCAAGTCACCGGAACTAACGCCTATGGGCTTACATCTCTGAGGAAAATATTATTTTTGAATTGCCGATCCACTCTAGATACGAATTGGAAGCGGCAGTGATGCAAAGTTGTGCATGGACATTATTCTATAGGAAGATTGAGCTCCTTTCCATTTCGCAGTTGCTGTGAGGACTTATTTGACTACTATTCATGCAGGACGATAGATCGGGCGTCAAAGATCTGTGGAATGGCCTCCAAGATCTCCAGATCTAAATTCTTCAGATTCATTCTTATGGTGTTACCCAAAATCTAATTCAGGAGTTGCGTGCTCGGGTTACGGAAGTGTGTGCAACGATTACTCGCAATTCTTTGCAAAGCCCTTCCGTCAGGGCTGAAATTAAAAAGGGACTCTGTTTTTGCCAGGAGGTCAATGGGAAACATTTTAACATTTACTGTAATGACAGAAAAAGTTTGTATTAGTTTATTTGCCTTCCTGTTTGTCGTGCAATTCTTCACACGGTTGAATAGAGATAAATACCCCCTTCCAAAAGATCTATCAATCATTACCACACGCTATTCAAATTTTTCGACAGGGTTGCTCCCCTCCAATCAGGGATGAAATATGGAGTGAACTATTCATACAAAAATGTACACTGTAGAAATAAAAAATCAACACGTGCCTCGGCGATTTTTCTAACAGTCCAGTAACGAGTTAGATACGGGGATAACACTTATTATGCGCACTGTATAATTTATTTAATTGTCAGCGAACCTCCAAAATGGCATATTTCAGATTTGGCAACATCATATTGCCTAACCAGACTGAAATAACAAAAAAATCAAACGAACTGTAAAATGGAATTATATAATATAGATTTTTGTTATTATAATCTCCGAAAATATCAACGAAACCTTCCGTTACTACCACCATGTGTATAATGTTTCTGTTTTAACGTGATTGATGTTTTCTTTCAGATTTTAATAAGATTCGAACTAACACAGTTACTCTCCGAACACGATTTCAGTTATTATAGTGGCTTGGCGATTTTTCAATATTCGCATCATTTACAACAATTAAGGTTCTATTCTTAGCACGAATTCATAAAGAATGCTGTCAACAATGTTTTTTCCTAGGGAAACCCAACTTTGAATTTATGATCCACTTATTTTCTACTTCTCCCATTGTTTCTGTGTATTTTCCAATTCGTATATACTTTAATCTTGAGCTGGCCTATAATAATGATATGTCTCGTGGAAAATAGATCTCACCAAAATATTTATTACGTAGCTTGGTGGCAAGTATTATTCAGTTTTAAGTAATTTATGTCTTTCATCCAGCGATTCAGCTGTTTAAACCATTCCCCTGGCAAAATTGTGTTATTTTCATAAATCTTTGCGATCTCGCTAGTTAAGTATCAGTTTTATTCTTCAGAACATATCGTTCAACTGGAAAATCAGGAAAAACTTTTTTATTTTATTCTTAAAAATAGAATTATTCAAACGACCAAAGGTTCAAGTGGCACAACATTTTTTTGAGTTTTTATCGACCTTCTTTGTGAAAATTCTCAAAAAAAGCTCTTCACAAAACCTCTTTCAAAATTTATTTCCTCCTTAGAGTTCATATACAAGGTGACTCAACAAGATACCCTCGGCCCATTGCTATCAAAGGAAACAATTTCACGAACTACTCATTTTTCGCGGTCATATCGATAAATACTATCTTTCAACATTATTTTCTCGCATACTTGGTGATTCAGCCGAGCGTGGCTAACCAAAATTATATTTTTTTAATAGAACACCCAGTACACGAATACATGATTCGATTTTTTTTATGCTCTCTAAGGAATTTTTGTTATCGAATTTCCATTGCGGCATTGCCAATTTTTTTCAGAAAAACCTATTTTGCCGATGATATTTTTTCAAATCACCACCCGAATGTCTACAGCAATGGGCTTGTTTCATGAGTTTTGGTTTATACTTCACTTGATTTAAATTTCGAATTGAAAAACAGTGCACTTTGTTTCAGCTCTCTAAGTACCGTAGTTTTTCCGTAATTAATTATTAAAAATCGAATGTGGTAGGAAGGTGACGTCACGGCCCTATTCCCGCTTCTCGTTCAATTGACCAATAGGAACAATAGAAATAATCAACATTGCCAAATCGTAAAATTTACCTATAATTATCAATTTAATTATGGAAGTGTATATGAACCCTTTAACGTTTGAATTAATGAAAAATTGTCCATTTGCAATAAAATGTACCTTGAAAATTATGTTTGGAAATGAGTTATATATCTAAAATCAGTAAACAAAGTCGAAAGATCACAAAATATTTGCCTAAACTATGATTTTATGGATTATTTAATATATACAGTTATGAAAATCAAAAAATATAGCAAACTGGATTTCAAATATTCAAATTATTCTACAATCCTCAATCTATTATCTGCAATTTATTATAAAAAACAAAACACACTTACCTCTTTCTAATATTGCTACTAAATTCAAGCGTTATAGGCTCGCTTGGCTAATCTGTTGAATCTTCCAAAAGTTGAGTGGAAGTTTGGATAAGGTCAAGGAGAGACAGAATTGCTTGTACTCGAACTGATCCAACAAAAGCTTCCGAGGTAATACCATTATTCATATGATAAAATTTAAGCATTTGATTTTTTTGCAAAAATATTAATTCATTTTGTTTCATACTTCCAGCACAAGAATGCACCATATTAATATTCAAATATATATCTACAACATTTTCAGAACAAACACCAACTAAACTCGATGAAAAAACGCATTGTTCCTACGCGAGCTGTCAGCTAAGAAAAAGTTGAAACTCAATGTTGCAAAAACAAGCAGAATGCATCCGATATGTGATACATTTTCAATGCCGAATGAACCAATAAATTGTAATATGGGAACCCCATTTTCCTGAGAAAATGAACAACCAATTGAAATTTTCTGTAATTATTCATCAATTTCTTTTAAGAATGAAGCCAGGAAACAAATAAATATACAATAATAACATCGCTCGAATCCACGAATTATGCATAAAAATGGACAATAATTTTTGCCTTAACAACTGATATAGTACAAGATATATCTAAATATGATTCTTAATGGTTTTTGAATGGTCATGAACCCCAATTATGTATTCATGCCACCCACCAAAAATAAGAAATTCAACGTTACTGGTATATTAGCCATATCGTCATCCAGTCAGCTAAAGTCCACACATGATTTAGTATTTTTGTTAAAATAATTTCAAAATGAATGTTGAGCCTAGTTTTGTTAAAGCTGACTCTGACAACTTACCAAGAGTCGACTTTGAAGTAATCGATGAATTTTACTTGAAAAATTCACAATACTTTGGTACCGAAATGAAAAATGAAAAATTGAAACGGTAGATGGTATATTTAGTAGGTCCCTTTATTTATAAGACATTCATTTCAGATTTTGTATTTTATCGAATGATAAAAGTTTTGATTTAACTTTCAGTTTAGCTCGGCCAAGGTAGTAATGGTAAAATACAATCCAAAAATAACCTGAAAAATATTTTTCGGAATGTAATCTAATGACACGAAATATGCAGCTAAATATGCACCTGCTGAGACCTACCCTTTACAAAAACACGTTCTTTAATAAGATCATTGTAACAGTTGTATTCACACCGAGTTGACAACAATAACAACAAAAAAGGTGTCTGTCAAATTGGATCATCTATCTGTGATTGGATATTAAAAACCAATATACTTGGCAACTCCGCTCTAGACACGATCAATTTGATAGGTCAACAGACACGCGACCAATTTAAATTTTTTCGTTTCGAATTGTTCTTTTTTCTGCAAATATAAAGAGATCTTGGGACCGATTAGGCTTGATAAGTATAATTTACTCCTAACTCGATTAGTCTATAAGCAATCCAGTATCATTTTCCATAGCATCAAACAAGCCCATTGAGGGCTGAAAATAATATATAGGGTGCTCGGTGAAACCGGTCAGTTTTCATTCATTTACAAACAGACATAATTCAACTTTTTCGAATGGAACACCCTGTATTTTTTCATTTGTATGAAATGTTTCAACATTTCAGTACATTTTTTATCGGATGTATACTACTATATGAACAACTGATATTTTACAAATTATACCAAGTTTTAGTAATTGTTGTAACCACAAAAAATTTATTTTCTCACGTTCACTTTCTGGAATTTGTGTTTCGAATATTCAAAGTGATCACTAGTATATTAGCATTTTTCATATCATCTTGTGATAGTTATCAGTGGTTTCAACGGTAAGAAATGTGTAAAAAAACCTAAATAATATTTATACTACTTTTTTCTTCAAAAAGCCAGTTATCCATTATTGAAATAAAAAAATATACCTCGGAATTTGTCAATAACAACATGTGTTGAAGTTTCTTTGCCAAGTAGAATTATTTTCCTTATGAAATTTGTATCGGAAAATATGGTGCAAATGATTTATGCTTTGCATCTAGGATTCACAAAGAAAAGTTCCCCGAAAATAGAAAACCTGATGGAAAGGCATTTCAGGCTTTGAAAACAAGATTTGAAAGAACTGGTTACGTCAATCACGATGAGTTCGAACGTGTCTGCCTTGTGACAAATAAAGAGAGGACAATTCGAAATGCTCTCCACCTTGTTGAGGATCCCAATGTGAGTACCCGAGACCTGAGCAGGGAATTAGCATTTTCTCAAACCAGCGTATCTTGAATGATACAAGCAAGCAAATTTCATCCTCAACACCTGCAATTGATGCAAGAGTTAAGAAGACGAGATTTAAAAAAACATATTCAATTTTTCCGATGGGGCTCAGAAAAGATCAATCAGGAAAATTATTTTTTCGATTTCGTGTAATTTTCTGATGAAGCTACTTTTCATAAAATGGAACTGTGAATCGGTATGACATGCATTATTATGCAACGGAAAACCCCCCTTTTCTTGGTTGTCTGAACCATCAACAGTGTTGGTCACTGAATGTTTAGGGTGGAATTTCCGGAAAGACAATTATCGGTCCGTAATTTCTGGATGGGCGTCTCACTAGAGGAAAATATGTAAGATTTCTTCGGCATTAGTTATCGAATTTATTGGACGGGGTTCCATTTGAAACAAGACTCAGAATGTGGCTACAACAAGATGGTGCACCACCACATTTCAAAACTGAGGTACGGCAATACCTCAAAGATCATTCCAATCAAAAAGGATAGGTAGGGGTGGGCCTGTGGCGTGGCGACCCAGGTCAACTGACATGACCAAAATGTATTTTTTATGCAGGTACATCAGATGTATTGCCTACCAAACTCCTGTAACATCTATAGAAGACATGAAACGAAGAATTACTCGAACTGTCAGAGAAATCCCAGAGTATATGCTAGAACATGTAGGGAAAGTTGAGATTTCCGCAATTATAATAGTGATGTTTACTAGCTATTTTTAAAAAAATCACTCAATCGCTGTAGACATGCGGGTGGTGAATTGTCTGCAAAAATGATATTTCTGGAATAACTTGGCAATGTCGCAATGGAAATTCAAAAACAAAAATTTTTAGAGAGCTTGAAAAATATTGAATCAAATACTGGGTATTATATTTGAAACAATATAACTTTTATTGAACCTGCTCGGCCGAATCACCCAGTTTGCAGGAAAATAATGTTCAAAGATAATATTTATCGTTATAACAGTGAAAAAATTAAGCAATTAAAAAAAATGTTTTCCATGATAGTAATAGACCGAGGGAATTTTGTAAAATCAACCTGTATATTTTTGTTTTGATTTGATGACTGCTTTGGCTTTCAGTGCGTTATCGTCAGAAAGTTCATATATATGATGCATATTTGCCAAATCATATAATGGACTTGCACATAATTGATGTATAAAGAATGCCTCAGCGCTAAGTTTCTCATTGCAAAATTATAATATATACAATATTTTTTGTTGAAAATTCTGCACCTTTTAGTTCGAAAGTCAAGACTTTCACGACATATCTTCGTATGATCCATGTACTCATTATAAGAATACCTCGAACCGAAGAAGTTCCAACTAATTTTTCAAAATGACTATCTAATAATTCTTTCATTATAGAATACCGTTCATCAAGAAACAATCCAATCATTCCGAACGTCACAAAAAATTCATGCGTATTAGACGTCGCGAGTCATACTAAGCGTCGCGACGGCTATTACGCTCAGTCTGAAAGACGTCGAGTATGAGGACGCGTCCATAAATGATTCCGTCAAGCACGTTGTACGTTTGCGTGATGTCAACCTATATTTTTGGGGGAATCGTGCCCGCACATTGTGATAGTAATTAGGAACGGAAAAAAGTGCTCATGTGCGCGTGTGAGGTTGAATCATTCTTAGTGGAATTGGTGAATAGTTGTAAATTAGTTTGGAAAGTAATCTGTGTGATGTTGATATGTTGATTACCTACCACGATATCATTGGTTGAGGATCGATTGGAAGTATACGGCGAATGTTGTTTGAAGAGCTGATTACGGTAATTCATGTGTCTATGTCAAATAAATGCGATTTAATGAATCTGCTTACAATATACTTTTCAGGTTACTCTGTATTTTCTTGTGAGTATTCGAATGTATACCGCATGGTGTACAGGGTGAAGTTTGAAGAAACCCCACAGACTATTACAAACACTTCAATCTTTCCAATTTTTGTTCGAATGCTTTCCCTCGGATTTTGAAAATCGGTCCATTCTTTTGAAATATATGTGGGAATGGCAGCTACACATTCGACTTTTCAGAGTTTTGTGTGTAATAGGTGATAACTCTGTGATGACTGTTATTGATGAAGCAACAACAAATGTGAAATTTCACTACACCGTTGTGAAATAAAGTGCAATCGCTTAGAAATACACATGAATGAGAAGTTGTCAATTTCCCATCGCCCGATCACTCATAGCTTACAATTATGCATGAGACGATCAAAGTCGTCTTCAATAATTGAATAGAACTGGCCGATACTTGATGAAAATCTATATCAAAAAATTAATCAATACAGTTTATTGTATGATTTTCACTATAAAATGGTTTAAGAAAAACCGCGACACGTGTTTCGCTATACGATAGCTTCCTCAAGCATAAACTGTTTATTCTTGAGGAAGCATAAGCAGTTTATACTTGAGGAAGGTTTTACAGGAAGGTTTCACAAAAACCTCGACACGTGTTTCGATATACAATAGCTTCTTCAAGCATCAACTGTTTATGCTTGAGGAAGCTATTGTATAGCGAAACTCGTGTCGCTGTTTTCGTAAAACCCTTTCATAGTGAAAATCATACAATAAACTGTATTGATTAGTTTTTTTCAAAGTCGTCTTCAATAATTTTTTGTACTTACCAAATCTTATACGCATGGAACTGAACAATGCTACCAAATTTTCGTACTGCCTCTTTATATCTTGAACCGATTCAATTTCGCGACATGAAGCTGAGAATTTTGAATGAAGTATGATTCAAGAATCCGTTATGAAAGAATATCCCTATCCAATTTCAGTCGTAGATTCAACAGAGAATTAAAAAAAAAATAAACAGTCAATTAAAAAGCATATAACTCTATAAACAGCATCACCCGTTCAACATGCACTAACTCAACAGTTACCGACTTGAACAACCGCTGGATTTTGCACGACTAACGTTATACCTTATATTTCAGGACTATCTGGAAACTTCAGCTTTCAGCATGTTTAGTTTTCAAGTGGTACAAACCACAAAAGGATCCATATTGTCTCCAACCCTATTTTTATTATTCAAACCCAAGAATCCAATATATTATTTTGCTCACGATAGCACACTTGTCCCGTCATTCCATTTGCATTCCAGGACATCGGCTGCAGATGCATGCACATATTCACTGGCAGCAGGTGATTGCATAAATTAATGAGGATCTAGAAGTGATTTTGAATTGGGGCGAAAGTAGCCAGGTTCAATTCAATGCAAAAAAACCCAGGCATCGGTTTTCTTCAAAAATATAAATGTCTCCTGACCGTATTAAGTAATGTCAGGACAGATAATTCCGCTTTCTGCTTCAATGAGTTTTTTGGGGGTTGGAATGAACACCAATATATCTTGGCACAATCATGTTGTTGGAATTCAAAGGCTGCTCCTCAAAAGCTTAGAACACTGTTCTGAACCAGAAGAGTGTGCACAATTTTTGGTGCTTCATAAAGCTCAGAGCAGACATTTTTTGACGTAATATTCTTATGTATGGAGCTCCGCTACTAAGCATACCCTGAAGCTACTGGATTCCATCCAGAAAAAACCATCCGCCTGATTCGAAACTCGAATATCACATGCAACATTGATAGTCTGAAACATCGATGATACTTCCACGGGAGGCGTTCAAGTGACTCGGCACATTCGTTTCCACCAAGTGTGGCGCAAATACGCGACGGACTGTGGCTTCTCATCATTTTGAGGTTAAGCTCAGTACATTTCGAACTTTACTGCTTGAGACTTCTTCCATTTGGTGAAGTGTATGTGGAATAAATTTCTTGAGAATATTTTTCCAAATGAATTTAATCTCCAGCGATTCAAATCCAACGTGAATCGCTACTTTCGCACAGACACCGCTCTAGACTGCCTTAAGGTTTTCCTGTACTGCTGATGTTCTGTTCTTAGAAAAAATAACGTCACAAAATATAATAAGATCCCTTCTGTAAAGGGGTATCGAAATATACCCTTGTATGTTCTCTTATTTTTGAAGTTTTGTGAATTTGTCCATGTTTGGTTTTCGTTTCAATCAAATTTATTTATTTTTAATTATACTCCTGCAATGAAAATAATCAGCTTCTCAACATCAATACAAGTTGCAAAAATTTTGTTCAACGAGAAAAATTCACAATCGATCAAGGCAGAGTTGAATTTTCAACTTTCAATAAAACATCTGAAATGAAAGTCCCCACGCTTTTGTGATAACACAAATAAGTGGTACCTAATAGGTCATTATTTGCTGAAAGTGACTTTCGAAAGTACTGAAGTGGGAATTGACTAAACTAATTATCTATTCTATTTTCTCATTACTATGGCTAAATCAGTTGAGGAATGCCTAAACTATCGAAATGAAATGAAAATAATCGCCTAATCAGATATATTAACTGAAAGCATGAAAGTTCGTGTCAGTGAAATATCATGGCAGTAGTGGTACGGAGTATTTCGACCATAATGGAAAATAATTTCAAATTCATTACCAATTCATTATTTCATAGCAAATTTACGAAATGTTGCCAGTTTTAATACAGCCTACAATGCGTTGGAAAGTAACGGTATGATATTTGAAAAGCGATTGCGTTTTCCCTAAGATTTATGTCAACTTCTCTATTTGTCGTTGTTTTGTAGTTCGTTGTGGCTGCATAAAAAAGTTCAGGTTCTTTCGTTTTTGAACGTTATAATACCACTCTCTTCTGATCATTTTCGATCTCTTTTACTTTGAATTGCCTTATGACAAACATGTGCAAAGGTTTTGGTCCAGTGACAGTTCCTAGTGATTGGAGTATTTACGTACAGCAACATGTGTTATTCTTTTAGTCAATAAGCAGAAATATACTATCATTATGGTGTTGGCAAAAAAAATAGTTGGTAATCATCAGAACTTGGAGCAAATATTGGCGCAGTAGGGTGATGAGTTGAAATGTTACCTGTACCACAGAGTTTTGATAAATACGCATAACACGCTAATGGCTGGATGCGTTCTAGGATCTTACGAAGGCTCATTCGGAGTAATTTCAGATGGAACCCGGGATCATCATGTCGTACCACTCACTTGACACCACTGAGCTATTTGGTATCAATTCACAAAACGATAATTTCCATCTTGAAGCCACTATACTAGCCGTATTTATTTTGTGAATCAGATTATGTCTGCTATAATGATAACATTGGAGCTGTTTTTGTACAGAACAGAAAATACTGGAGCTTGATTTCAATGCGGTTGTACAAAAATGTGTTTGTTTCAATAAAACAGAATTATTATAAGTAATCAGGTTGCCTTGAAACGTTTTTGAAATAGTTACTGTCTGTCAAATATTCTCAAGTGTATCATGACAATGTCATAAATTATTTCAACTGTCTACTACAGTTCGAATATTTCTCGAAATGCCGTTTTCCCATCAAGTAGAATGTGATACTTGGTTTGCCAGAGAAATAGTATTAGAGCACTCCAACCCTACAGAAATTCGTACAAAAGTACTCAACTGTTTTCAACGGTTGCATTACAGCAAATGCAACTATAGTTACTTTGGAAAGGGATCGACAAGTGGGTAAAATATCGTCATCTCTACCATAGTTTTCCATTTGTTAACGATATTGTTTTCAAATCATACCGACAGACAATATAATGTATGCCAAAATGCATTAATTTTTCTCAAATTTTGTTATTTTCAGTAATACTCTGGTTGCACTTATGATGTTGAAAACAACAGCAAAAAAAGTTTGTTTTGTATGCTGCGAAGTTAAATGAATTCTTACAATTGTACTGGACTGTGAAACTACAACTATTTCAATTTGTTTGGAGATATATGAATCAAAAACGTTTTCGTTTAAGTGAATATAAAAATAATGTGGCAAAATACTCTCTTGAGGAATAACTTGAAGCGAAAACAGGAAATTCGTTGTGGTGTGTGTTTTGCTGTGGAATATGCGCTCGAAATGAGCAGAATTACCTGCCGGATAACCGACATGCTCAGCTGGATTGTGAGTAACAACGAATTAATTAGTTTGCAGAATTTCTGCGGAATATTGAAATGAAAATGTTAATGTTTCCAGGAAAACTATAAAGGAACATATACATCATTCATGGAAAATTATGCAAATTGGGTTTCACAAGAGTACAATGTATATATAAATTAGAAACACGGTACATGAGTCACACATATATAGAGATTGAAAAATCACACAGCAACCAAAATTAAAGAGCTAGTCTATCTAATATCGATACAAAACCGGCATGTCACTGCACATATGAATAACGTATGAGGTGAGTGATCTTTCAGGTCATGTGACAAGACACTGTATTCTGACAGTCCAAATCTCTGTATATGATTAAAGACACGACAGTGAGTAACTTGGCTAGGTATGCAAAATAGTTCTTTTCTGCTTAGCAATTGTTTGATTTATATTTGAATTCATATTCCCAATTTCAATAGGAAACTACAGAACATAAAAATAGATAGGTGGAACAACAATAGGCATTTTATCGTAATACACTTTGAGTAATTCAATGTTTGGTATTTAGATACGTGCACCACATCAACCACAGTCTCATCTACCTTTTGGTTCTCAAAATCAATGTCGATATATATGTTCCGAAAGCTTTTGATTTGGATTCCTAACAACTACGTAGTACTCAGCTTTTGTGGTTCTTTGTGCTGCTGCTGTTTGCTTCTCTGACCTCCAAACAATATGGTTACCATATAATTTCAATATGTATCCATCAGTATATTTTCTATCATTTTCTCTGGCCAAATCAGAATCAGCATAACCTACTACTGGTGATAATGTATCGACTCAAATTGTTGTCTGTAATTTGCAAAATATATCTGAAGATTCTTTCTATAGCTCGCTATAAATTTTTACTTGATTTTGATTGATACCTTGTTGAAGAAGATACTGCAGTAACTATATTTGGTCATGATCTACATTATAGTTATAATTTCATAACAATTTCCAAACATTCGTTCAATTTGAGCATTACTTACCGTTGGTTCTCTATTGAATTTTTTCAAAATACATTGTTTGAACAAATAAGTCGTTCAGCAAGTGAATTTCACTCTGAATTTTCTATATTCTTTCAATTCATTTGTTTTTTGGAAATCACGTTTACTTTATCGAAATATCATCAGCGTATAAAGTTATTTACGGTTTTTCCTGAGCCACACAAACAATAATTCAAGCTCTATTGTAGTTTCATCGTACCAATATTTTCTATATTTTTCCAATATTCTTCATTTTCATACTCGATCGTGTGGTATTTCAAACTCTTCAAATGGTTTTGAATATGCATCTCCATTCAATGCTCCTTTCACAACCATCTGATGAATATGGTAGTGTCTGCAAACAGCAATGGAAAAACACACTCTTAATATCTCTAGTATAAATGTTTCTCAAGATATTTCCCCTGCTGAAAATCATGTACATGCTTCATGAATCTCTGGATTACTAGAACCTTTTTTGTGAATATATATTTTTTCGATCATCAAAACCAATTCCACGTTCGACTTTTTTCGAAAGCTTTCATTTTTTCTTCATTAACATTTTTGGTCTCCGTTAATTCATTTCTTGCAGCAGTTATATTTTGAGGTATTTAAGCCCTAAATATCTTATAGATACCTGCTTTTTATCTAGTAGGTGATCAAAGCATCCAAAGTCTATGCACTACACCATACTTTCATCGGAAGTTGGCCTCTCATAAACAAGCCACGTCTCATTGATTTTTCTTTCATATTATAAATGAATGGCGTTCTGTTCCTTGACTTAAGCTCTGTCTGAAACCTCTGTGGAGTATATTTCCCTCTTTTTAGAAATGTTGTTTAGATTGATATTATCGTCACATGTTACATTGAAATAATTCATATTCATGTTTGTTGAAACCACAGCATATTTCTCTTTTATTTCCTCTAGAAGCAAGCTATTGTTCAAAAAAAATGTTTCAGATCTTTCATTATTTCTACTGTGATGATGTCTCCATAATTAGCGTCTAGATAATAATAGATGAATAACTTTTTGTCTTTGCTTAATTCTTTCTCAACACTTTGAGAAATGTTTCTTTCATTCAAGTGTTCAATGAGAGCATCACATTCATGTCGCAGAAAGTTTCTGTCGTTCGTTCAAGATTTTTAGCGGTCCCCTCACGTATTCAATGTGATGTTCTGTTATTGATATTTCCTATGCGTAGGCATTATTTGTTGAAATAACCTGTTTTTCGCTGCATTTCTCTTCGTCGATCGGTTTTTCCTTATCTTATTCAAAACTGAAAGAAAATATCAAATTTACTAAGGGATAAATGCTCATTATCAATTACGTGCATCAGTGCATCCAGGGTCTATGAACTACAATAAACTTACATTGGTCGATTAATTTTTCATTTCTAAAATTGCTTCCCTTCAGTGGTCCCCACAAGAACATGCCACGTCTTATTGATCATAAAATAATGAATAATGATAAAAAAAATGGATTACAAAGGGAATAAGGATGTCTGCAAGAAATTTTCGTTGCTTACAATACATTAGAAAGTTCACATCATCCGCATATTTTTCAAATTATTTCACCTGCTACCGCAGATAATTAATGATCTCAGGGGAAAGGGTAGAGAGCAAAAATTGGACACTCCATTATCATCCACCGATTTCAATAACTATTTTTGCATGATAGGAGAAAAATTAACTGAAAATATTCACATTCTGTATGATCCACTTGATAATTAAATTGATATTGATATAGCAGATAATTTTATTCCATATGACACAAACCTCTCAGAATTGAAAGGAGTCTTTAGGGAGATAAAAAATAAACACACTTCAGGACGACGTCTCTTTGAATATTTTCGAAAATCTACCAGACAATGCTTTATCAATACTAGTAGACATAATAAATATCTCATATAAAGAAGGAGTTTTTCCAAATTTCCTCAAAACGTCTATTGTTATTCCTCTCCATAAAGGTGGAGATATTGGCATCTCTTCTAACTTCCGACCTATTTCTTCAATATAAAATGAACGTAATTTGCTTCAAATGTTCCATTAGCAATTTACAAATTGTCAACATCTTTGTTGAGAATAAACCATTAACCAAATTTCTGGGACTGTCTATTGACAGTGATTTGAAATTTGAAGACCATATCAAGAGTCTCAAATCAAAGTTTTCCTCAGGGTTTTATGCTGTGATGCTGACGATATGGAATTCCTTTCTGGGGTGCATGTACTGTGACAACACTGGAATCAATTTCAGTCATACAGAAAAGAGCTGTACGTAGAGCTCTGTGTAGAGCAAAATCACGAGATTCTTGCAGACCACTGTTTAAGGAGAAGAAAATCGTCACTGTAATATCTATTTTTATTTTTGAAACTATATGTCTCATAGCAAAACATCGAAATCGATTTTCAATTAACACACACAATAACGCCACTCGACAAAAAACGACTTCAATTTGCCAATCCACAATATTCCCTCATTGAAGAGTCTTTCATTTATGATTGGTTGAAAATGTTGAAAATTGCATGCAATATCGTTAACTTTAGGTAAGTTTTGAAGGGTTTTTCTGTGAGAGAGCCTATTATAATTTATCAGAGTACTATCAAGATACTTTTTGATTCGACTTGTGGCTGACTCGTTTTATGTAATCAATATTGAAAATTTTTATTGGCTGTATTCGTGCGAGTGATGTATTGTGCTATGTAAATACTAATTTTTTTGTTATTTTTTTGTTCTTTGTACATATGTTCAATAACTACCTGAAATTTTATTCAACAACTACCTGCCAATGTATATTATTTTATAGTGTATAGTTTTCGAGAATATTACTCGAATAATTATAACTTGACAATTACCGATAGCTAGTATGTGTGAATTTATTTCTCGAATTATTTTAACCGAATGAGATGTTAATCTTCAGACAATAAAGCATATTTTGACTTCGACTTTGACATTTTCTCCTGTTACAAATACGTGGCCTCTCCTTCCTCGATCCCTAACTCGTCTGAATTCTCTATGAACCCTTCTTCCCTTGATTTTCTGCTAATGACTTCCTTGTTTTGGCTGACTACCTTCTTGTACAGATTGACATTTCTCCATCATATTACATTGACATGTTTCATATTCAGGTTTGATACATCCGTAGTATATTTCCTATTCCTAAGTTCAATCACATTCGTTTTTCCCCTCTCAAATTGATCCGTTTTCAAAAAATCTATTTTCAGATCCTTCGTGGTTTCTAATGCTGTGAATTATTCTTTTTTCCAATATATTTTTCTTAGTCCGTAATTTATTCTTCTTCAACATTTTTTTGTTCGTGGATAACATGTTCTATCCATGATTTGCAACACAAATCTGCAGAACATAAAACATAATTTGAAGGATGGAAGGACCTAATCCTGAAACTCTTTCTGCAACCCAAATGTTCATTATCACCGTTTAAGGCTGTGCTAATGTTAGGTTCTGGCCTGATAAAACCACCTGCATTGCTCTCGCCTGCGAGGGTGTCGCCACCAACGGTATTTGCCATTTGTAGTATTCCTATTGACATTGCTTGGTGAGGATCAATAGCTTTGTCTGTCCGAAAATATTTTTATTGACTCATGTATGAGTTTGATTTCTGCTGATATCTCCCCGCAGACATCAATTGCGCAAATTTCTCCATTGGAATAATTGTTTGTCATTCACCTGGATCTGCCACCGTATACACCATGCACCATAACCTAGAGGTGTTTTTGATCCATCTGTGAACCACCAACTATCTACTCTCACTCGGTGGATACAATCTTTTCCACCCTCTAACAGGCCTCAATCATTGCATAAGCCTTCCGATGCAATAAGCGGTCATTGCCATAACACTTGTGACTTTCATTATTTGCCAGTAGTTTGCTACGCTCCGCAGGAGAATATTTGGTGAAATTGGTACATACTGTCCATCTAGCCTTTGTGTCCAGAAAGATGTAGGTCTAGAAGGCTTTCTATTGCTGCTAATGGTGTAATACTGATAGCACCAGAGATAATCAGGCAAACCTGGCAAATTCCATCACATATCCATAGTGACAATCTGGCCTCGTGTAAAACTTCATGGAAGTAACCATTTCAGGTGCATTTTTTATGATAGATAATGCATTCCTGGATATTTCACATCCAGTGCAATTTGAATATTATCATCAGAGAAAAGTAGATTTAAATCATCCAGTTCCCTATTCGTGGTGAAGAGCACCATCACAGTTTTGCTGGAGTTTACAGACATCTTATTCTTCTAGCACCAACTTCAAACAACTTCCAGCATTCTTCTTATGATATTGCTAGTTACTCCTTTCAATTTGTTTCTTGACAGAGATAAAAGATAATCATTTGAGAAACTTCTTATCTTCCGAATGAGTGACGTCAAATATCTGAAATAGTTATGGAACAAAATTCTGCAGTGAAACCTTTTTTATTATTTTATCCTATGAGATGAAATTCTTCGAGAAATATGAAAATCATTCATTTTGCCAACAATGCGCAGGCTAGCAACAACTTCACCTATTATCTATGTTTTGTTGTGAACAGCATCAGTAAGGATTATCTGCGACATAAGCATGATAAATGTATTTTCTGGGACAAACCAGAACGCCATGTTTTGTCTCGAATGAAAATAGTAGCTGATTCGTCCACATTTATTTTTCGTTCAGTAGCGTACAGTTGTTTATTTGTTGGCAAATAACTACCCTCTTTTCCGAATAAATCCGCAATAAATAAAGTCGCAAAACAGAAAACGTATTATAGGGAACTAGGGATGAGCTCGTTTTAAAATTGGTTACTGCGAACGAATTCATGGAAATTTGTCTGCTACTATGGCGTTGAGTGAAGTCGTTGTTTGAAAGAGTCTTAGCAACGACCATTCAAGTCAGTCGTTGCTAAGATTTCGAGATATAACTTTCGTGTTTGGGATCAGTGCACATACCACTGATGATATCTGCCACAGTAGCAGACGAAACGTTCAGTTCTCCAGATTCCATTTGATCATGGCCTACCGGCCCAAATTCTGTTCGATTCAATCGTGATCCTAGCTGTGAGAACCTAAGCTCTCATATTCATGAAAATATGTTTCGGTAAAACAGATTAGAGAAAGTTTTGCAGGATTCTAGGACAAAAAAGACATGATGCAAATATCGGGATTTACGTTACATCACATTATAAAAACGTAAGAATTCATCGATTGACTCCACCACTCCTATATTTCAGTTGAAATGACAATCGCCACAAAATTTTCAAGTGATTGAAATACTTCGTACAAAAGTTTAGTCAGAAATTACATTCAAAAGTTTGAATTTGTTCAAGAGCGTACTTACTCCTGCACCGGAGTCATTCGTGCTCCTAAATGACGATTCCACCCTAAGGCATATGATTCGCTTGCCAAAGGATGTATGATTCCGGGACCACTCAATGCCACAAACGGGACGTTCGAAATACCAGCCGCCCACTATTCATAAAAACCTTTCCAACCAAAGAATCCAACTTCGAGTCTGTGAAGATGAACGTCGAATACAACTATCAAACCTGCAAAGCAAATTGTTCCCGAGAAATACAGCTAACGTTTATACTAATACCGTTAATTGAAAGACTCATATATTCATAAATACTTTTTTCTTAGATTCACTGTACTTCCGAGTGAACAAAAATATCCGCAAAGATCGTACCTTTGCGAGGGTTTCAACGACT
Source organism: Leptinotarsa decemlineata (assembly GCF_000500325.1). Lineage (NCBI taxonomy): Eukaryota > Metazoa > Arthropoda > Insecta > Coleoptera > Chrysomelidae > Leptinotarsa > Leptinotarsa decemlineata. The sequence goes on along the minus strand of NW_019289588.1, from coordinate 75,745 downwards.
TTTCCAAAAATAACAGGAAGTATTGGAGCAAAAAAAATAAAAATGAAAAAGAAACATTGAGTTGTTACATATTCGAAAAAATGGAGTCGATGTATATCAAGATAGATCCTGTCAGTGTTTGGTAAGTATATCACGATTATTCAACTATCATTTTTCAAGAATGAGTATTTTTGTAATCTAATATGTTATGCAGTATGAGCCACGGGTTTTTTGACCACTTCTTCATTTTGTGTCTGAATGATCTGATTATTATTATTTCTTTCAGGTCATTTTGCAATCCATTATAGAATTTAGGCCCAATAACACTGCCTATGATAAAGAGTATCATTTTTTTCTTCTTATTTCGTGCTGTAATTCATTTGGTTTCAGCAAATCATTTTTTTTGTAGAATGAAATAACACTTACGCTATACGCCCAACATTTTTGATTCATTTCTTGATTGCTGAGGTGATTAGATCACCCTTCCCAAAGCAATAATCCAATGCTTGTTCGAGAGCATAACACAATACTTGTGGGAGATAATAATATACGGTAAGAAAATGTTTTTCCTCCAGGAATTTTCTGAAATATCTAAGTTTTGGAACGAGGCCTCCGAGTTTCTTCAACGATCTATTAATCTTTTCATTCAAGCGAAAACAGGAATCAATCGTTATACCCAAATATTTTATTGATTTCGATATTTTGATATCTGTAACTGACTCACCATCCATAATCTCGATTTTGCCAAATTCAGTCAAGTTTCTATTATCACAAGAAAAAAGTATGTAACTTGTTTCTTCAAAATTGATGGTGAGTGCTTTGAAGTTCAAATGATCTACAATTTTTTTTGTCTTCCTCAACTCCATTCTTTAGTAATTTTTACAATTCAATCCTATGAAAAACCGCTGTGTCGTCAGTAAAACCCATTATTTGGCCTATTGTTGGTATATTGTAGAGATCATTGGCATAGATGTTGAATGATAACGGTCCCAAAATAGTACCTTGAGGTTTAAAATCTGTTTAAAATCTGTTTTTCCGTTAACCAGCTGTCGCACCCCTACGAACGACAACCCTCAGAAGTCGAAACTTGTGCGAGCCAAGGATTAACGAGGTCTTACCTTTTAACGTGTGATTCCTAACACGGGTTGTCGGTAGCAAGTGAAGATCGATCGTTCAGACTAGGGCTTGAACCACCGACCAACACGGCAGTCAATTCGAGTGAGTGAACAAAGCACCCACACCGAACCGCTTGGCTACCGACTGACCATATGATAATTCGCCGAAAAACCCTGCATCTAATGTTTCGTCATGTATATCCAACCTTCAAATGCTATCATATGAAAATATGATTGACATCATCAAAATAGAAATGTTGCACCTTAAACAATTGATAACGCCAGCTGGTAGATTATATTTTGGTAGATTACCCGCTGAACAGAGAGATCACTCATCGGCTGAAGAAACCGACTTCGCCAAGAAGCTGAATTTTTTTGCTGTAATTAGAATATGTGTGAGCAATGATAAATTCAGACGGTTGGTTGGTGTTGAATATTTTTTCAACTGAAAAGATCAGGTGTACTATATTGATTCTTAGATTTGCTTACTCATTTTTGAATGAAATGGAACTTTCACATTAGATACATTTAAATTCATTGGTTCTACCAACAGTTTCAAATAATATTTCGAAACAATGTACAGTTGAGTTGTATTTTTCATCAGTTTTTTCATTCACTTGTACAACTTGTGAATTTGATAATTGTTGTCCACTGATTGAAAGCGACTGAATCGTAAAATTATTCGACTCAAAAAGAGAGAAGGAACCGAAAGAAATTGGAATGTGAATAGTTTCGAAGCTCTAAGAATATTCAACCTAATATCTGAAAACAATTGCGTAAAACAACAATCAGAAAGTGGTTTCGTTCGGAATTTTTCATCAATATATTTCGTTTCAGATCAGAATGATTTGTTTTCTTGACAAATCTGCGTTTTTATATTTTTACTTCTCGGTCCGAGTATTTTTGAGGCTTTGTTCATTTATCTTCATTGAGATTTCAAAACATTGAACACTCTTCAGGGTATTGAACATTCAAAATAGTTGATGATTTTTTATTAAGTATCTAGAACACCAAGTGTACCTGGATGGATGCAGGAAATCCAGTGAAGTTAACTCTGTTTTCTGAAAACATCAATTCTGTTCAGCGTTTTTATCATTTACTGCATAAGGGAACGAAATCCTTCCGGGAGCACTTAGGAACAAATGATTGTCCTGACGCAACGACCTCTGGAGTTTTGAACTACTGAACTTTTTTATTGTTATAGCTTATAAGCAGACTTCGTTCTTTCTGTGCATTCAGAGGACCATTGCGATTAGTTTTTGAAGTTTCCTGTCTTTTCAGGTCTTTTATGGGCACTAAACCAAGAACATACTACAACATTAATTGTGTTTTGTTATTTCATCCTGTTTAAATGTTTGACGACCACAGTAGTAGTTTCCAACTACTAGTTGTTTTATAAAAGAAAGAAGTTCGAATAACTGTAATTTAATAATGGAACGGGAAGTGAATAAAATAAACTGGAAAGTCACTTGCTGACAGCCATCATTGTTTAATTTCGAAAATAACAAGTCTTTGTTTATACAAAAAAATCGCATCAACCTCTGAAGTTATCAGCTATCTGAAACAGTATCTTTCAAACTCTTCACAATTGATGTTGGCTCGAAATTTAGAAGTGGTGTATAACAACTTTTTGCCAAATATTTTCAAAATTTTCAGGTGATTTTTTCCACCCTCTATACAGCATCAATTGGATACCCTATCAATATGTGTTTTTCTTACATTTCACCCTAAAATATGTTGCAAGCTGGATTCTGTCTAATAAGGAAAACAGCATGAGCTAATTTTGTGTGATCGAGGCGAAGGCTGTTGATTGTTACTGGATGATTTCTAACTTTAGTTACAGTTTTATCAACTGTTCAATTTCGGCCATTTTGAAATATTGATGGGTATTCATGTGTGTTGTCATTTACTGTGCACATCACATATTTTCGATATTTTTTTCCTTGAAGACTGGTAGTTTTTTCTCAATATCTTAATAATATTTTTCGAATGTCGTATGTACATGATTTTCATCCTTGATTGAACCATCTTCATCATTTTTATTTCTTTGTTTATATTTTAAGATTTTTAGCGGTCCCCTCACGTATTCAATGTGATGTTCTGTTATTGATATTTCCTATGCGTAGGCATTATTTGTTGAAATAACCTGTTTTTCCCTGCACTTCTCTTCGTCGATCGGTTTTTCCTTATCTTATTCAAAACTAAGAGAAAATATCAAATTCACTAATGGATAAATGCTCATCATCAATTACGTAATCAGTGCATCCAGGGTCTATGAACTGCAATAAACTTACATTGGTCGATTAATTTTTCATTTCTAAAATTGCTTCCCTTCAGTGGTCCCCACAAGAAAATGCCACGTCTTATTGATCATAAAATAATAAATAATGATAAAAAAAATGGATTACAAAGGGAATAAGGATGTCTGCAAGAAATTTTCGTTGCTTACAATGCATTAGAAAGTTCACATCATCCGCATATTTTTCAAATTATTACACCTGCTACCGCAGAATGTATAGAAACACCATACAAGCAATAAGTCGAGAGAAACATGGAAGATAATTAATGAACTCAGGGGAAAGGGTAGAATGCAAAAATTGGACACTCCATTATCATCCACCGATTTCAATAACTATTTTACACATTAATAAAGATGTACATTGCGGTACTAAAGTACAGATAAATAAATTTCCTACGTGTTTATTAATGCAAATGAAAAATCCTGAAACAAGTAATTTTTATATTTGAAAATACACTTTTTCAATAGAATTATTCAACTGCCTCATCAACCCCCTTGAAGCTATAGCTACCTTTGAGGAAATTTTAAAGGAAAGGGGTATCGTATGATACCTCGTTTGAAAGGGTTTTCAATTATCTATTCACCCATATACCATTTCCCGAGTTTTGAAATGAGATACTCAAGAAAAAATTGATCTTATTTAATACAAACAGATCTTTCTCGGGACAAATACCTGTCACGATTGATTGAAAAACAGAGGTTGCATCTTTCGATGCAACCAACTGATCTTCAGCCTTTCCCGTTTTAGTAAATGTTCACATTTATTTATTGTATCATTCTGGGAATAAATACCTATTATTATTATTATTACCAGTCTATTTGTTATTTTGTTGTCAAAAAAGTAGCATCGTATGTTTTTGTATTATTTGTATATCACAAAAAATCAGTTAATTAAACATCAAGTTTAATGTATAAGTTTGAAAATGTCCTTATGAGACGAAGTAAGGTTAGTTACAAATAAAAGTGGTAAAAAATATATATTTTCAATTCTCTTTTCTGCATAAAGATCAGTTAGTTCGCTAGACCTCTTCAATTATTTCTATTCTATTTTGTTATAAATCTGTCCTTCAGGAATTTTTTAACTTTTTTGGAATTGTTTCGAAATGCGCTTCGAGATATTGATATTGTTTGGGGTGGGTGATAAAACAAGAACACAATCTAAGTATGCAGAATATTCAATGAGAAGTATCCTGACCATCACATATCCCAGTCTACGGTGAGTAGAACACAACAGACATTTCGTGATTTTGGAACTGTCGAAGAACTTCCCAAGGCTGAGAGATCAAAATTGGAAGACGACAGGAAATTGGATGTTTTATTATGTCAACGGATGTTGACATCTATCCATGTTTCCCAAAAATATTTTTTCAACCGATAAGGCAACGTTAACCTTACATGGAACGGTTAACAAGCAAAATTGTCGGTATTGGAGTACGCAAAATTCGCACTAGATGAGAAAAGGTCACACTCAGTATCTTAATAAAGTGAACGTTTTGGCTGGCATACTGAATAATACAATAAATGGACCATATTTCTTGAGAGGACAGTTACTTGTACACTCAGATCACACTCAGTATACCATTGAAGTGAACGTTTGGGCTGGCATACTGAAAAACATAATAAATGGACTATATTTTTCGAGGACACAGTAACTGGGGCCAGTTACTTGTTTGCGATCTGACTCCACTTGATTTTTTTCTGTGAGGCTATTCAAAATCAAGAATTTACAAAAGGAAACCAACTGATATTGATGACTTAAAACATCGCATCCGGCAAGGGATCTATCAAATCACCACGGATATGTTGTCAAAGAATTTCAACACCGTCAGAAGAAGGTTCCCATTTTGAGCATATGCTTTAGACTGTTATCATTTCCAATATTGTTGAAAGCCTTGAAGTTTATTTCGTTCCATGGTATCATATTGCTGAAAAGAGTGTTGAAAACCCTTTCAAACGAGGTATCATGCACTACCACTATCCAGTTGAAATTTGCATAGGGGTAGCTATAACCCCTAGGGTGTTGATGAGGCAGTATACTTGATAATGGGGTTAAACCCAAAACCGATCATATAAATGAAATTGACTAATGGTCAACATTTTTGAATAGATTTTTTTTATTTTCATTTATTTTTATTATTTTTATTACCGGATACATCAGTAATTACTGTAGTTGATTTCAAGACCAAAACAATAGGCTTATGGCATGAGAAATANTTCTATATGACACAAACCTCTCAGAATTGAAAGGAGTCTTTAGGGAGATAAAAAATAAACACACTTCAGGAATTGACGACATCTCCTTGAATATTTTCGAAAATCTACCAGACAATGCTTTTTCAGTACTAGTTGACATAATAAATATCTCATATAAAGAAGGAGTTTTTCCATATTTTCTCAAAACGTCTATTGTTATTCCTCCCCATAAAGATGGAGATATTGGCATCTCTTCTAACTTCCGACCTATTTCTTTAATTATAACAATTGCAAAGATTATAGAAAAACTTGTCAAGAGAAGACTAGTTGATTTTCTCGAGAGAAATCAGATATTAAACAAATGTCAGTTTGGATTCCAGAGTAGAAAAAACACTCATGATGCCATTTTTTCGTTATTGTACAGTCTATATAACAAATTAAATGAAGGAGAGATTGCAGCTGCTGTATTCTGTGACATATCGAAAGCGTTTGACTGTGTTAGTCATGGTACACTGCTTTGGAAATTACAACAGTATGGTATAAGAGGTGTAAGTCACAATTGGTTTGAATCTTATTTATCTGAGCGTAGTCAAATTGTTGAAACGACTAATTATTCTGAGGAAGGAGAAATAAACTGTAGAGTTCCACAAGGTTCAGTCCTAGGTCCACTATTATTTCTTTTGTATATAAATGATCTGACATCTATTGATATTAAAGGAGAGTTCACACTATTCACTGACGACACTACAATTTAATGGCATAATCAAAATCCCGCTGAACTTTAAACAGTAATAAATCATGATATTAGCAATATAAAAAGATGGTGTGACGCAAATCTTCTCAGTTTTATTATCTCTAAAATGAACGTAATTTGCTTCAAATGTTCCATCAGCAATTTACAAATTGACAACATCTCTGTTGAGAATAAACCATTAACCAAATTTCTGGGACTGTCTATTGACAGTGATTTGAAATTTGAAGACCATATCAAGAATCTCAAATCAAAGTTTTCCTCAGGATCTTATGCTGTGAGGATGACAATATGGAATTCCTTTCTGGGGTGCATGTACTGTGAGGACACTGCAATCAATTTTAGTTATACAGAAAAAAACTGTTCGTTTTCTGTGTAAAGCAAAACCACGAGATTCTTGCAGACCACTGTTTGAGAAAAAGAAAATTGTCACTGTAATATCTATTTTTATAATTGAAACTATATGTCTCATAGCAAAACATCAAAATCGATTTTCAATTAACACACACAATAACGCCACTCGACAAAAATACGACTTTAATTTGCCAATCCACAATATTCCCTCATTAAAAAGTCTTTCATTTATAATGGGTTAAAAACGTTGTCATTTTCCATCAAATCTGGAATTTGCATGCAATAACGTTAACTTTAGGTAAGTTTTGAAGGGTTTTTTTTGTGAGAGAGCCTATTATAATTTATCAGAGTACTATCAAGATACTTTTTGATTCGACTTGTGGCTGACTCGTTTTATGTAATCAATATTGAAAATTCTTATTGGCTATATTCGTGCGAGTGATGTATTGTGCTATGTAAATACTAATTTTTTTGTTATTTTTTTGTTCTTTGTACATATGTTCAATAAGTACCTGAAATTTCATTCAACAACTACCTGCCAATGCATATTATTTTATAGTGTATAGTTTTCGAGAACATTACTCGAATATCTTGACAATTACCGATAGCTAGTACTCGTCTGAAATCTCTATGATCCCTTCTTCCCTTGATTTTATGCTAATGACTTCCTTTTCTTGGCTGACTACTTTCTTGTACAGATTGACATTTCTCCATCATATTACATTCTTTTTTCCAATATATTTTTCTTAGTCCGTAATTTATTCTTCTTCAACATTTTTTTGTTCTTGGATAACATGTTCTATCCATGATCCATGGATCACTAACACAACACAAATCTGCAGAACATAAAACATAATTTGAAGTCTGGAAGGACCTAATCCTGAAACTCTTTCTGCAACCCAAAGTTCATTAGCACCGTTTAAGGCTGTGCTAATGTTAGGTTCTGGCCTGATAAAACCACCTGCATTGCTATCGCCTGCGAGGGTGTCGCCACCAACGGTATTTGCAATTTGTAGTATTCCTATTGACGTTGCTTGGTGAGGATCAATAGCTTTGTCTGTCCAAAAATATTTTCATTGACTCATGTATGAGTTTGTTTCTGCTGATATCTCCCTGCAGACATCAATTGCGCAAATTTTCTCTTTGGAATAATTGAATAGGCAGTTTGTCACTCACCTGGATCTGCCACCATGCACCATAACCTAGAGGTGTTTATGATCCATCTGTGAACCAACAACTATCTACCCTCACTCGGTGGATACATTCTTTTCTACCCTCTAACAGGCCTCAATCATTGCATAAGCCTTCCGATGCAATAAGCGGTCATTGCCACATCACTTTGACTTTCATTATTTGCCAGTAGTTTGCTACGCTCCGCAGGAGGATATTTGGTGAAATTGGTACATACTGTCCATCTAGCCTTTGTGTCCAGAAAGATGTAGGTCTAGAAGGCTATCTATTGCCGCTAATGGTGTAATACTGATAGTACCAGAGATAATCAGGCAAACCTGACAAATTCCATCACATATCCATAGTGACAATCTGGCCTCGTGTAAAACTTCACGGAAGTAACCATTTCAGGTGCATTTTTTATCATAGATAATGCATTCCTGGATATTTTACATCCAGTGCAATTTGAATATTAACATCAGAGGAAAGTAGATTTAAATCATCCAGTTCCCTATTCGTGGTGAAGAGGACCATCACAGTTTTGCTGGAGTTTACAGACATCTTATTCTTCTAGCACCAACTTTAATTTAATACGCCCACAAATATTATACTAACGTCTTTTAGTAACTTTAAATACCTAAATGACAGCAGCCTACTATATTCATATCAATTGTTTATTTGGCTTTTTGTCTAATAGTTTAGTATCTTCAAAGATTTTTTTCAGGATTCAAGCTTAGTAAGGAGCATGTTACAGGGATGATCTGTTTATAAGATCAAGTTATTGTCAAGAAGTGAATGATGGTGGTCATTTTGAACATTTAATTCAATTGTAAAAAATAATTTTCTCAGTTATGATTGCACCAAACTTAAAAAACTTTATATTGCTGAACAGAGGTCCCTGTCCCTTTCCAAAAAGGTGCCACACGACCCCCTTTGCTATTTGAAATTTTCGAGAGGGTGCTTATAATTCAGAAGGGGTGCTGGAAGGGGATAATATTTCCATACCGTAAATTGTCAATTTAAGAATAAAAATCGACATGTTTCAGGTTTTTTTCACATAGTACATAATAACGCTAAAAATGAATTTATTCCATACATATGGACCGCACTGTATATTAATTATATTAACTAACATTTGTGTAAAATGTACTACACTGACTTGTTCTATATTATGCTAGACATAATCCACCCCGTAGGGGGTTGATGGGGCAGTTGGATGATTTCATTGTATTTTCAAATAAAAAAATCAACCTGTTTCAGGGTCCTTCATATGCATTCACAATTACAAATTTATCCGTTACTTTAGGATTACGCTGTATGTATGAATATGCATATGTATGAAAAGGCTGTTAAAATCAGTGAAAAAATGGCACGTCAACTTATTTGATGAAAGTATCTTAACAAATTAGGAAAAACATTCTAGCAATCATAACCAATTGTTTCAGGGTAGTTGGTTGTAGCCAAAGGTGATGTTCGGGCAGTATTATATTTTCATAATAGCTACTTCTTTTGAAATTAGTTACTATTTTCCTTCCTTTGGAAAATTCAAACATTGTTTCCTATCAAAATGGAGTAGTAGAAAACCAAAAAATATTTTTCTTAAAATCTAGTCACTCCTAGAAAATAACCCTTTCACTTTAATCATTCAGATATTCTCAGTTATAAATGAACTCGTTTGCTTGAAAGTAGTTGATGATGTTTTGTGGTGCATTTCATCATTTCGGACTAATATGATATGAATTGATTTGAAATACCTGAAAAAATCTGGTGAAAAATTGAAAAAAGAGAGATTAGCTGAAAAAATAACAATTATATTGAGCAAAAAACCGAACTGACAATGAAATAAAATGCAAGAGATGAAAATTGATTTCTTGCCTAACATAATTGTAATTATTTCAGCTTATCTTTCTTTTTTTTAATTGTTTAGAGATTCTTTCAGGTATTTCAAATCGATTTATATCATATTAGACAATGGAAGTCCGAACTGATTAAATATAAATGAACTCACTATCATCATCATGCATATAGATGTCCAACCATCAGTGATTGTATCAGCCACTGGATGAAAATAAAGAGTTTCAACAGCAATTGATTAGTTTCTGTTCTTGTTAAAAAATATCAGAATTTTGGATTAACAATTCGAAACACAAATTTGTTTTTGACATATCATACCCCTCCAGATGTAGTCAATGCTAACTCATCTGAATGAAAAGATAGAAATTTTGATATTGAAGAAAAATTTTGATAATTTTTTTGAATAAAACAATTTTTACACTTCACGTGAGTTTTTGAATCCTAATAATAACAGAAAGAACTGACTATATATAGATTGGTGAATGTGTGATTTTTTAGTAATTCGGAATTCTTCAACGTGTCCTATACAATTTCCTAGTTGTTGTGGAAAACAACAAGAATCATTATTATTTCATCCAGTGATTCTTTTTCACAGAACTTCATCAGAAAAAACGAATTATTTCCTCGAACTTTCGGAAACTTCAGAACATCCACATCAACGTCAGGATTTAACGAGACAAAATTGTGTTCATTCTTGCCTCGTCTGCGGTATAATCCACGTTTTTCGAATAATTTTCGCCATGCTGTTCCATTATGTTGGTCAATTGTGACTAAACCAACTAGAACTTACTCTTTTTCGATCGTTATAACTGCGGAGCGTTCCAGCTAAAGCCGACATCTGCATTTAATTTCCTAGAATTCTGTTCGCAATCATTGTTTTGTGTTTTATAAGTGCTTTGAACAGCGTTCGGATGTGATATTCAATCGATTATAATGCATCTTTGCGGTAGGGGTGATGTATAATTAATAATCGAATAATAATCGAACAAGGAATCATATTCCTAGTTCAGGAGTATCCAAACTTTGAAGCCTTCGGGCCATAATGATTTTATCAGTTTGTTCCAAGGGCCAATTTCTGAACTTAACTATATTTCTAGACTCGGATAGTCGCAAAGTGCGTGACCTTAGCAAACCTACGCTTTTTTTGCATTTCAATTATTATTGTGTATTGTGACTCTTAACGACATCTAGTGGCGAGTAGTGGTACTATGTACTATCTTTTTCAGCTACCCGCTAGGTGGCATTAGGCGTAATTAAATATTTGGAATTACCGCGTTGGTTCTACAAACCAGAACGCCATGTTTTGTCTCGAATGAAAATAGTAGCTGATTCGTCCACATTTATTTTTCGTTCAGTAGCGTACAGTTGTTTATTTGTTAGCAAACAACGTACCCTCTTTTCCGAATAAATCCGTCATAAGTCACAAAACAGAAAAAGTATTATCGTAAACTAGGGATGAGCTCGTTTTAAAATTGGTTACTGTGAACGAATTCATGGAAATTTGTCTGCTAGTGTGGCGTTGAGTGAATTCGTTGTTTGAAAGAGTCTCAGCAATGACCATTCAAGTCAGTCGTTGCTAAGATTTCGAGATATAACCTTCGTGTTCAGGATCAGTGCACATACCACTGATGATATCTGCCACAGTAGCAGAAGAAACGTTCAGTACTCCAGTTTCCATTTGATCATGGCCTACCGGCCCAAATTTTGTTCGATTCAATCGTGATCCTAGCTGTGAAAGCCTAAGCTCTCATATTCATGAAAATATGTTTCAGTAAAACAGACTAGAGGAAGTTTTGCAGGATTCTAGAACAAAAAAGACATAATACAAATATCGGGAATTACGTTACATCACATTACAAAAATGTAAGAATTCATCGATTGACTCTACCACTCCCATATTTCAGTTAAAATGACAATCGCCACAAAATTTTCAAGTGATATAGAGGAACATTTCCTCCACAATATTTTCAAATTGAAATACTTCGTCCAAAAGTTTAGTCAGAAATTACATTCAAAAGTTTGAATTTGTTTAAGAGCGTACTTACTCCTGCAGCGGAGTCATTCGTGGTGGTGAGAGTGCTCTTAAATGACGATTCCACCCTAAGGCATATGATTCGCTTGCCTGAAGGATGTATGATTCCGGGACCACTCAATGTCACAAACGGGACGTTTGAAATACCAGCCGCCCACTATTCATAAAAACCTTTCCAACCAAAGAATCCAACTTCGAGTCTGTGAAGATGAACGTCGAATACAACTATCAAACCTGCAAAGCAAATTGTTCCCGAGAAATACAGCTAACGTTTATACTAATACCGTTAATTGAAAGACTCATATATAAATATTCATAAATACTTTTTCTTAGATTATCACTGTACTTCCGAGTGAACAAAGATTTCCGCAAAGATCGTACCTTTGCCAAAAAATGAGTATTTTTGTAATCTAATATGTTATGCAGTATGAGCCACGGGTTTTTTGACCACTCCTTCATTTTGTGTTTGAATGATCTGATAATTATTATTTCTTTCAGGTCATTTCGCAATCCATTATAGAATTTAGGCCCAATAACACTGCCTATGATAAAGAGTATCATTTTTTCTTCTTATTTCGTGCTATTATTCATTTGTTTTCAGCAAATCATTTTTTTTGTAGAATGAAATAACACTTACGCTATACGCCCAACATTTTTGATTCATTTCTTGATTGCTGAGGTGATTAGATCACCCTTCCCAAAGCAATAATCCAATGCTTGTTCGAGAGCAAAACACAATACTTGTGGGAGATAATAATATACGGTAAGAAAATGTTTTTCCTCCAGGAATTTTCTGAAATATCTAAGTTTTGGAACGAGGCCTCCGAGTTTCTTCAACGATCTATTAATCTTTCCATTCAAGCGTAAACAGGAATCAATCGTTATACCCAAATATTTTATTGATTTCGATATTTTGATATCTGTATCTGACTCACTATCCATAATCTCGATTCTGCCAAATTCAGGCAAGTTTCTATTATCACAAGAAACAACTTGTTTCTTCAAAATTGATGGTCAGTGCTTTGGAGTTCAAATGATCCACAGGTACTCCATATGATAATTCGCCGAAAAACCCTGCATCTAATGTTTCGTCATGTATATCCAACCTTCAAATGCTATCATATGAAAATATGATTG
>NW_019289588.1:50288-62767 GCF_000500325.1 Leptinotarsa decemlineata | reverse complement strand
TGTCACATTAAGAATAAAAATCGACCTGTTTCAGGTTTTTTTCACATAGTACATGATAACGCTAAAAATGAATTTATTCCATACATATGGACCGCACTGTATACTCTGAAAGTGTATCCATGGATACATAATTTTTTCCCTCAACAATTATATATTGACACAATATCGATGATAATATAGGCCAGCCAGACATTTCCAAGGTAAGACATCTAATATTCTAATAGTCATTTGACATTACTTTCGACTGTTTTTTGGGTATATTACCTTCCACAATCTGCCGAAGTGTAATAAAGGGCAAAAAAAGTTCACTGGTGTTGCACTGTTTGAAACCTTTGGTGTAGTAGTGAATATTATTCTAGTTTTTTCTCAACACAAAATCGTTATTTTCAACACCTCGACAGGTGTTTCACTCACCAAGTAATCATCTTCAAAAGGAATATCTGTTAAATCTTCCTCTTGAAGATGATTATATTTAACAGTTTAATCTTCCGCTTGAAGATGATCACTCGGTGATTGAAACTCGTATCAAGGGATTAAAAATAACGAGTTAGTATTCACAAATTCTGCCTACAAATTGAAAAAAAAATATCGCTTATCTTTTTTTAGTCGTCGACGTTTCGGAAAACAATCTTTTTTCTTTTTCAAAACGTTAAATTCATTATACCACTGCACAACTCTGTAATTACAACTCTTGCTGAAGTAGCTCTAACTCTTTTGATATACGTCAAAAAAATTAAATGTCCAGATTTCAAACACGATAGTCTACACGAACACTCTGGGTGTTTTTTGAGAATTCAGTTGAGGTTCGTATTTCTGTTTTCAACCTCTCTTCTCATTATTGGCAACCAGGAAAAATCTATTTCCGCACGACTATTAGAAATACACTTTGTTTATTTCTCAGATTGTGGAATGTTATATACCCAAAAAAATATTAGGAAGTAATGGGTCCTCCACAAAAATATATTCCTCGGTGTTGAAACATATACAGGTACAAACCCAGCAACTGTATTTAACTATACATAATAATAGACTGTTTAAATTTTTCTGGAAATCAAACACGACCCATGCTATCTACAGATGAAAGAATTTCCTCCCCATACCAATAGATTGCAAGCTTGACTCTATAGAGCGAGAATTCTTTGACACAGGGCAACATTTGAATAGTTGAAAAATTAAAAATTACACATACAGATTTCTTTTATCATGTGATAACATTGCTGTATTCTGAACCGTAACAGATACGGAGACGATTAAAAGGCAAAAAAGGTTACTGTCATCGGGAACAATACAGTGGTCGAAGAAAATTTATGGGGACTCTCGCCTTACCGAGAAAACAAAAAATGCTGTTTTTGGTTTTTTTCGAATGGAATTGATATTTCAAAAAATGGACAAAATTGTTATTGTATTCGAAGTGTACCATGACGATGTAATGATAAATATTCGATGAAACGTTTCGTGTCAACATGTCCACCATCGGCTTTTTTTTTAATACGGACCTGTCTGTTATTACAGATATTGATAAATTATGAATTCACAATCTAAGGGTATATCACATTTGATATTTTTGTAGCGTATCATTTGAAATAACTACCATCATCAGTGACAAAAATTTCAAATCACGGTCCTGTCACTACTTCATTTGAAAATTGTTTCGAATTTTTCAAACTATAATTCAGACGATTCAATGAATTGGACAGCTAGGTACCCTAACACAATGAAAATTCGTACTTTTTCGTTTTATAAATTTTTGTAGTGCCGTAATACTTCTTTTAAGGCTTATTCCTGCCTAATCAATTATACTTCGTAATATTTTTATAATTCTCAATTATGGAAGTGACGAAAATATCAGTTGTTGATCAAAATTCGATTGTTTTATGATCAAATAGCATTTCAATTCATTTGACATCTCAAACGAGTAGGCTTTGCTTGGTTTCTATGGCAGGAACAATGAATGCGCTGTTGATATCTGTTGAGAACTCTCAGACGTGTATGAACGTATCAAATATGTATTCAGATGATGAAAGAACTGATATGCAGAANGCGATCTCACATTTTCAATTGCTCTTGCTCAGTTGTTAATTGACATATAAACCGGAAAATTTTGTGAGATACTTGGGAGATGATTTACTTTTATAATATATAATTTTCATTAAAAAACTAAATTAGCCTGAATGAGCCCATTAGCAAAATACTCATATATTCATGAAGTAGTTGATGAAGTAATCCTACGTGTGCATATCCTTTCACGACTCATCACATAATTTCCATGAATAGTTTTTGCACAAGCATTCGCTAGTACAACTTTTCAGAAATCTTCAATTTCTCTACATGCGTATAATGTGACAGGAAAGAACTAATCATGATGGTGAATTCAAATTTCAAGCATGTCGTAAAATGAAAGATTTAATTTTTTCATCATATTTGAGACCAGTTGCACTGCTTTGTTATGGTTTCACCCTGAAACTGTGGTCCATTTCCACCATATATGTCTCCAGGTATAGTTTCCTGTATTCTTAATGTTTCTCATTGGCCCATTTCCCGGTTTGCTAAAAACCATAGTTCTCAAACATTTCGATATTACATTGTCATCGAATTCTATACTGTTCTGACCTAAATCGTTCAGAAATTAGCATTCCGAACTACGCCCTCAGAATCCGTAATCCGGTTAATTTAACGAAGGACCAAACCCAGCTTTACTATGGATTAAAACGCCACTGGTTGACGGATCAAGAGCGCCGGTAAGATTGAATTTTCGTAGCATGTGAAACCCCGATAAGCTGATTGAGTTTTGGTGTAGCTACGCTATAGGAAAAGAGAAATATTATGCCATGTATAAGGTGTTCCTTCGATAATGGATGGTCTCGCACCTGGAGCACGATATGAAGCGTTTTCTGTCATAACTCGTGTCAAAAGTGATTTGGGTCACGCGATAAATGATACATCGTGAATTGTATCGATAAAAAAATGGCAACTGGGGGGTGGTTTCCAAATTATTCGATCAAAAGTTTGGGTTTCCCATTCGGAATTCTATTCAGATTTTTTCTTGTTGACGAAGGCATCCGAATCAGCTCAACTTTGAATATGAAAATCTAGCAATAAAAATAATTCGTTGGAATTTGGTTCAAATTAACGATACCTGTATGTTAACTCGGCTACACTAACACTTGCGTTATTCTACAACGTTTGCCTTGAATAGCCAGAGTAATTATTGAAGAACGATATGGAAAAAATTATGGAACAAACTATAATAGTTGGAATCACCCAAATCCCTATGCTCTATTAGGATAATAATATAACGCCTTAGTTCTGACTTAAGAATGAATGCATCTGAAAAAATATAAGAAGTCAATTCATCAGTAATTATGAAGTCGGCATATCTGAAACTGTTGAGGAAGATTGAGTTGACAGTTGATTCACAATAAGTCACATGAAAGTTATATTAATTTTACCACAGTAGGAAAAATAAAATATTAATGTAACATATGATAATTTCGACTAGTTTATACCACAGAATGGATGAATGCTAATAACAAGGCTAGAATAGAAATTATTTTTAAAAGTTATTTTCACACGTGAAAATAAGAAAAAATAAGAAAAATTTCTTCAAGAATAATATTTATTTTCTAGTTACGTATGTGTTACCTCCATTGTCCACAGTCTTCAGACATGGTTTGATCTCAGTTAGAGTATTGGTACATGAAATGTTTCTCCCCAGCTTGAGGCTCTGTTCACGAGGTGGAGCTGTTTATGTGTAACGATTTTTCTCTCAGACGAATGTTTCATACATGCAGCTGAGCCGCGTTGAAATTATTTGAGTCTCAGGCACTTTGCTGTCGGATCTTCCCTGCACCATTGAAAGGTAATACCTTGAAAAAACGGTATCTAGGTGATGTTCTAGAAAAATTGCAGCATGTTCCTGCTGCTGAATGAAAGAGAAACATCTGCGAGACTAACATCTGTTAGGTATCCTGCATACATTTCTGTCGAATCTAATTCGATATCCAGCGTGATATTATTCGGGAAAAAGTTGTTTTCCGGCAGGCATTCAAAACCGCAACACTCTATTACTTTGAATTTCATGTACTGATTTTGAAAAATGAAAATTTGAATCATAGTACCGGACGGGCTCTATTCAAGGATGTTGACAGTTAGGAGTTATTCTCATTTTCACGGTCTGAATTTGTCCTGTCAACTGGGTCAAAATTTCGAAGAAAGTTTGTTAGGCATTTTTTTCTTAGTAAAGTGGAAAGATGATTCTCAGTACGTGAAACTGAAAATAACAGTGTGTTATGGTGTTAAATCCCAAACACTGTATATAATGTATTTGAGCAAGTGAGCATCTGTTTTTTATCAGAATATTCTATACAATGAGTTTTCGAAATTGAGAGGTCAGCGTATCAATAGATGTCTCTGTTGGGAGTGAGAAAATAATACATTCATTTCACAGATCCAGCACTTTATATGAATCTGCGGCAATGATTATTTATGATTCCCTTTGTAAATTAATTACTCGATTTTTGCCAAGGAACGAATGAATGTCAAAACGTGCCGTGGAACAATACATAATTATAGTGTTGGTAAACGCGATTATAATATTCACAGGTGCGAATTGCCAAATCATTTTTGACTGTGTTAATTTATCGTATGCAGTTCACACCAATAGTGAACGTTGAGTAGGTACTTGATACTTCTCTGGATTATTTCTAGATGGACACTGATTCATCTACCTACGATTTCATTATTCTCGCAAGCAATTGTATAATGCAGAAGCCTCACACAATGATAATGATATTTTTGTCAAATTAAAATAGGTTAATTAATTTTTTTCTTAGAACACCTTTTCTTCCACTCTCATTTTTTATAATGATTGTGGATGAACTCATATTGTTCTAGCTTCCTCTTCTCATCTTACTCAGTTTCTCGTCTGACTTCTCACTTTCAGGTACTTTTAACCTTATAATTTTTCATTCAATACTTTACTCATCTATCTTCTCTGTTTTTCTACTGCGATACTCTAGTTTATTTGTCTCTTCATCTGTTACTTTCTTTTCACTTATAGTTTCTGTCATTATTCTTTAAAAACTAACTCTGTAAATGTTTGTGCTATTTGTGTAATTACCGAATGTTGTTACAAAATCAGCACATTTTAGTATACTGGACGTAAAATCTAGTTGTATACTGTACATTGGAATACACCATTTTGGATTTATTCTACGCAAGAGCACCGTATATGAGTAAATAGAAGTGAATTCACTCCCGGTCGGTCTCTTTGATGTTTCGGGTAAATATTTTATTTTTTACTGGCATGTAGCGGGGCAGGAGGGTGTAGGCTAAGAGCTGTTGTGTACCTCTGCACGAGGTTCAATCAAAAAATGTGGGACCATGATCTGACTTTATAATTAATTAGCATATATTTTATATAGTAAGATTATACAATTTAGGTCAAAAACTCATGCTGATCTATTCTAAAAGTTTTTCAGAATGATGAGTTTTTGATTTTTTTTAATATTTGTTTTCAAATTTCTATTGGCAAATTTCAAAGTATAATCAATTCTTGCCCGTATGAAGAGAGAAAATACATAATTAAAAGGGAAATTATCACAAGGGTGAGAAATCTTGATTTTTCAAAACATTGTTTTGAGCTGGTTATCTATGCATTCAGTGACACGTAAATTGTTGAAATGAAATTCTGTCTCTAGATGAATAGTACCTTGTTAAAATGAATCTGGAGGCATATATAAACTTCCAAACTGTTTGGCTGCTGTATTTACTATATGCCTTGAAATGAATATATACATTTGTTTCATTCAGTGTGGTACTAGCCACCGTGGAACAATTTGTACATATTTCACATGAATGTTTCCTTAAAAAGATATCCACAAACGTAACCCAAGCTATTGCCTTCTAGAGTGGCTAGAGTTCTATACTCATTTGTCTCTACTCTCAAAGTTTTATGGGAATTTTTTGGAACTTCCACAAGAATTTTCATTCTGTTCATGTCTGCATCTGTAATACTAGATAGAATCTCACTAGATAGTTAGTTCCTTCTGCCTGTGTGACATACTGAAGAGTCAATGTGTTTTTGAAAGCTCTGGTAATTTGAATAGGAGTTGGTTTTCTAGTATTTCAACAAGTATTTCTCTGTTGACCCAAATAATTTTCCAAACAGTCCTGATTTATATTCCTCTTCAATATGTAGAAGTTTCCTTCACTATGTAGGTTCTCTGAAAGTTGTTATCTGCCATACTTCAATGAATCTCATTTTTTCAGTGATGTTTTTCTTCTTTTTTGATATTGCAGTTAGTTTGCTGAAAAATATTTTCATTTCTTTCAGAAAATTAATTTGTTTTGATGTTTCGAAAAAAGGTTTTTTGAAGTGTTTGATATCGTTAAGTCGTTTTGAATTCAAAATATCAAACACTTTATCCATTGTTTCAAAGAATGTAGCCGTTTCTATTGCTACTGATGGTATCTGATTGAAACTGGTATAGGTATTCATCGTTGTAGCTACCGAATGACTGAAAACTGGCTGATTAAACCTACATTTTTTGAACGTTAGTTGGAAATAAATAGGAATCAGTAAGTTTGGGTGCTAGTCTATATTGCTGTTCCTTATCTAAGTTGTAAAGTTGTTCAAGATGACTTTTGTTCGTTGTATATTCATCAAATTTCGAAAATTCATGAAAAAAATGGTTTATGCTACATTTCAGCAAGTGAGGAGTATCACAAAAATAAAATGTTTTTCCCAATAAGAAAAAAATATGGCTGCTCTCCAGTCACTTCGATATCTTTTCTGGCAAGTTTATAAAAGTTAGAACTTAAATCTGAAATAATACCCCTAACTCTCTATTCAATTTTTGATAATTGCCTAACAGCTTCAATCACAATACTCTTTATTTCCAGTATTGATGTGGATGAATTGGTAAAAAAGTATGCAACAGGCTGTTTCCAGTTGGCATGTATGCATTTTGTTATGACTAACAAGGCATATTCTGCTGTAGATGCCGTGTTCATGTTGAACAATTTCTCAAAACCAACTATTCTATCCTTTCGTATATTGTAGAATATAGTAGTATATAGAATTGATGTTCATTTCATCGAAACAAATGTTGCAATCCTTATCTTGATTACTGAACTTATCGATTTTTAATCACTCCACTATATATGGTTTATAACAATTTACTTTATGATTTTATGTCTTACATAATAAATAATAGGAAAACATCCCTTTTTTCGTCAACTGGAAATCGAAACAAATGAATGCCGATATCACCCTGCAACAGCAACCCATAGCACAACACTTGCTAATTTTGAAAATGTTTGAAAAAAATATATTTTTTCGTTAATCAGCTGTCGCCCCATACGAATGACAACTCTCAGAAGTTGAGAAACTTGTGCGAGCTAAAGACTAACGAAGTCTTACCTTTCAACGTGTGATTCCTAAAAAAATATATTTTTTCGTTAATCAGCTGTCGCCCCATACGAACGACAACTCTCAGAAGTTGAGAAACTTGTGCGAGCTAAAGACTAACGAAGTCTTACCTTTTAACGTGTGATTCCTAACTAGACACAATTTTTTCACAAATACAAAACCACCAATCACAACGACCCATTCTTCAATAATAATCCATGCTTCAATTTGGCTCGCTTTAGATTCAGTCGGTTGGGCTGTAGTTCGGCTGCTCATAAAATTCGAGGTGGGGAATCTTGACCAAAATATGGCGGAGAGTGAACTAACTTGTGTTTACTTCTATACGGTGGCAAGAGGTTCTATGTCTACTAATTCGAACGCACGAGTCTCTGTTTCAGAAACATTCATCGCCTTTGGAAAAACTGTTATCAAACCTATTTTTTGTATTCATCATTTCTTGAGTATTATATACATATCAAAAAACTTAATTTGTTTATATCATAGGCGCGTTCAGTCCAAAAGTCTGAAAATACTTCAATACCATTGTTCCATGCACGATTTTTGGCTCATCATTTATGATAAAACTGAACTGATATTTGATGTCTATTTCGACGTATACCCCGCAGATATTATTTATTGCTATAGATCCTACAATATAATCCGGCATTATTGATAACTCATTAACTTACTCTTTGAATTATTAACCATATCTAGTAAAAGTGTGACATGGAAATAGGAGTACTAAATACTAGTTTTCCAACTATTAATTTCAATTACCATTCAAACGTTCAGGTAATTACATCACAAATTTGAATTTCTTTGTGAATGAGACAGAAAACATCTCCAGAAAGGAATAATGATTCATTATGAAAAAATATAGGAACAGAATCATTGCGAACCTGAAATGATATTTATTTTTCACTTATAAACCACCTATAGATGGCGAGAATCTATAAGAATTGTGTATAAATCGGTGGATGTAGCCGTTACTATGTTGTGGTAGGAAATCATTATGAAGAGAAGAGAATTGAAACTTTTTATGTTTTCACCACTTTTATTTGTGACTAACGGTACTGCAGTTTCGTTCTATAAGAACATTTTCAAACTTTAACATTATTGCATACATACTTTCATTAATGAATGAAATTTGAAATATATATACATTAATGTATAAGTTTGAAAATGTCATTATACAACTGAACTGCAGTAATGTTAGTTACAAGTGGAGGTAGTGAAATACATACAAAGTTTCAATTCTCTCTTCTTCAGAATCAAATTACAGCATCTGTAAATGATTCAGTTTAGACATCGAATTAGTTATCAACTATAACGTGTATTGATCACATATTGTTACTTTTATGTGACGAATTGCAATCTGCTAGAATCAGATTCTGCAAACATCGTTGTTGAAGACAGAACGACACATAAATGCAAATGAAGAGGTAGTTTTCTGAAATTTCGAATCAGTGGAAAAATTTAAAGATAATCTATATTCTTTCTGTTGTTTCTTTCTGTACATTCGACATTATAGAAAAAAAAAACATAATTCAAGTAAAGATAGTTTGGACTTCTTCATAAGTCGATATCGATATGTACAGACTATAGGATATTTTTTCAGGAATTCCTCGAAATCGAACTATATTTCAGAGAACTTCAGTATCATACAGTTACAAACATCATCTCTCATGTTGATGTTTATAATAATATGGAATTAAAAGAAGTTCTGTTGATATTGTTATCGATTGTGTTCCTAACAAGTGAGATTGAAATACTCGCGAAGTCAAGGAATGGATATATAAATCCAGTAATCTTGGAATATAGTTACATACCTACATCACTAGATATATCGGCGAATATTTCTCATGTGAGATATTACCATGACACATCGCATTTCACTGGAACTTCAACGAAATTACGTGAACATCATAACCTGCACCTACCATTTATCATAGTCAACCACAAACAGACGAAGAAATTCTCTAGCCTGGCAGAGTGTGGCATATGCAACTAACAGTGTTGCCAGTGATGACCATAAAAATTTAAACTATGAATTGAAGCCAGTAAATAGAAATCTTTGACAACAGTTGCTGAAATAGGTTTGGAGTTGTATCAAAATAATATATTCAATGTTTATTTTCACAGGATTTAATTCAGAACTTTCCATCATGATAAATATTCATTCTCATTGAAAAAATTTCATGAAAAAATAGTGAAGTTGTGTGATGTTGTAAGTGTCTGATATTAAAGACGATTTGTAGAGTACTCATTGTGACATTTGCCATTCACTTAGCAACTCATGAATTAATTGCTTTCGCATATTTTTTCAATCCGTTTTCATAGCCATCAAAATGAATTCCACAAGTCTGTTAATTTTTCTTCGAAAAAGTCTTGAGAAAAAACTTGAAGTTCTATAAATTGAAACCAAGTTGCAAACAGGTAACACTAACAGGTTACTGACCAATTGCAAAGTGAGTATTCTGAAAAGATAAAACTTTTCGGTATTTTGATATCACAAAACTGCTAGAATTGATGTTACTCATTCATCATTATATTATTGTCATGTTAGTGTCCGGTATTCGCAAAGAATGCCATATCTGTAAAAAAATTGAAATGTAAAACTGAAAATCTTTGGAATCCAGGTTTAACTAGTTTGAAATGGTGAATTACCACAAACATTGAAGATTTTGAGAGACATGCAGATCCACTTTAATCTGATCGAAGTACAAACGAAAGGAAAACTGAAGATTATGGCATAGGTACCAACACAATATTGCACAAAAACTCAATTTCATCACAAAAGTTTATTATTTCAACATCATGTTACAATTTTATCACAATAATTGTCATCATTTTAATAAATTTTTTAATGTTTTGTTTCCAATTGGTCGAAAAACTCAAAATATTTCAAATGAAAGTGAAAATTAGTGATATCACTTCCGATATACAGGGCTATTCGAATTCGTTTCTGTACATGGGGATCTAGTAAACGATAAGAGATAAAGTATCGGTTGAATCATGGCAAAGTTGCGTATTTTAGATACCTATTCAATGATGTGAAGAAATCGAAAATAGCTCTTTTGATTATGGAGATATACAGGAAAAACCAAAAAATCCCAAATAATTTTTTTGCCTATATTTTCTTTATTCACAGACATATTGAAAATCTGCCCACATTCTGCTATTGGCACTTGAGTTTTTTTTCCATTTTTAGGTACCTATTCATATTTTTTCCATTGCTCTGAGCGTTTTCTACAATGAACTTCGAATAAGAAAGCCTTTTATGATTATCTGAAACATATCTACAACAAAAAATATTATATATATTCTGATGAGCTGAAAAAAAAATGGTAGCAATAATAACATCCGAAACGAACACTATAATTATAATGAAAATTGAAATGAAGTAAGTAATTTATATACACAAAAAAATTAATTGTGCAATAAATATTCGAATTGGAGTACTTCCATTTCGGGACAAATAATGAAACAATAAGATGGTCTGCAAGGTCACCAGTGCTTACTATTTTGGACAATTTTCTATAGGTGACTGAAAAATAGGATTTACGCTGGCAGAGAGATAGAAAAAAAATGTGAAAAACTTGAGATTGAGGATTTTGAATGATTTTGCAACAAGCAGCAAATAAGTGTATTGAAGGCAATTAATAATATGAAAAACAGAGTCCAACAATGTCTCGAAATGGAAGGACTCCAATTCGAACATTTATTTCGCCAATAATTTTTTTGGATTTCTATATGAATTACTTCATTTCAATTTTCATTACAATTATAGTGTTCGTTTCGGATGTTATTCTAGGTGTAATTTTGTTTTTCTGCTAAATAAAACATGATGATGTAGATATGTTTCAAATAATCATAAAAGGTTTTCTTATTCGAAGCTCATTGTAGAAAATGCTCAAAGCAATGGAAAAAATATGAAAAGGTACCTAAAAATTTAAAAAAAAACTTTCGAAAAACTCTACAATACATAGGGAGACGTGAAAGTTGCTATTATGTTTCTATTCAACTCATTCACCAATAACCAATTTCCAGGGCCGTAATTCAAAAGGGAATAATTCACAAAATAATTATCGAATATTATCGAAACATCCCGAAATATAAAATTTTTATTTAATTTCTCAGTATGAAGTGAACGTCTACGATCCAAAAACTACAACAAAAAATACAGGTTCGTATTTAAAAATTCAAAGATGGGGTTGGCCCAAGTCAGATGAGACCCTGTAAAAAAGATTCATGGATATAATCTGAGAGTCCACATCAAGTGCCGATAGCAAAATGTGGACAGATTTCCAAAATGTCTGCGAATAAAGAAAACATAGGCAAAAAAATAATTTGGGATTTTTTCGTTTTTTCTGTATATCTCCAGAATCGAAATAGCTATATTCGATTCCTTCACATCATTGAATAGGTCTCTAAAATACACAACTTTGCCACAGTTCAATTGACACTCTATCTTTATCGTTCACGAGATCCCCATGTACAGAAACGAATTTGAATAGCCCTGTATATAGAAATTACGTAAAATTGGATATGATTTTGAATAAAGTATTTGAGAAGATGACCCAATCCTTTTTACAGTTCGAAACATAATTTTGAACATAATTTCACTTTCAGAAGATAGACACTATTCATATAACTTTGAGATCAAATCCACCCACTTCGGTTGCGATTAACTTTAAACTCTTCTGTTGATGAGAAGTAGAAAACTACATGAGAAAAAGTAACAACTTACCAATTAACTGCTCGTGAAAAGTGTAAAATAAGTAATATTTATTGCTATTTATTTTCTTTTCAGTTTTTTCTATTTTTTGGTCGATGCAATTTTTGCCCAAAAACTGTATTATTCCATAGTTCTCATTTCAGATACTATAATATCATTCGAGCTATTGGATTTCATTGGTCTACGAATTATTTCTACAATGATAGGAGTTGAATATGATTTCATCAAGATTCTCAGATTGATATCGTCATCTATTTGAGAGATATTTCTGATCCAAATCGTATGAACTTTTAGAGAATATTCATATGTCTGTAAATCAGAGACTTTTGA
>NW_019289588.1:0-50168 GCF_000500325.1 Leptinotarsa decemlineata | reverse complement strand
CCAGAGTGAGAGGCGAGTGAGTGAACAAAGCACCCACGTCGAACCACTTGGCTACTGACCGACCACTATTTGAACTATTCAACTATTTATCAATCATTTGTAAGATCTAACATTTTCTACCATTTGTGACTCCCATTGTGTAATATGATTCTAATATCATTTGAAATCTCTAAAAGAATGAATGAAATTCAACTGAATAGATGAAAATAACAATTATATTGGGTTATGAAACGTAAAATGGGATTACAAATGAATAAAAATGAGCAAAAGAATAAAAGTTGAACAATTTAAAATGTAATTGAAAATTACAAAAGATTTTAAACTAAGTTACATGACGACGTTTTGATTGTTAGTATCCACAATCATTTTTGGATGATGACTGGACTATTATTCTGAGACATGAGTCTTTCGAACGCTTTCACCTAGCCCCTTTCATTATCTTCGCTTCATCGGTTTACTTGACTGTTTGTTCATTCAATTATAGGTTTCTATATGTTGTGTATCTCTACGCTAGGTTGACTGAATGCGTCGTTGCACAACATATATGCAGCTTCTTTGAACTTTCTCTCATACCAGTGTTCATCTCTGTAGATGATCTCAACTTGGGACTACTTGATGTTTCGTGTTCAAATATGCTATGATCTTTTGGAATTGTTGGTTCATCCTCGCTGTGTGATTCTCTTCTACTTGGAAATACTACTTCCAATAGGCTCGTAATTTCACCGATATGGGTTTTGCTGTAGTCACAGGGTGTACGGTAAATGTAATTCCGGATCTGAAACAGGTTTGGATAGTATAATTGGACCGAATTTTTTTATCATTTTCGACAATTTTCTGACATAGCAAAGGGCAACCGCTGGTTGTGACGGCTTCTTTTCCTTGTCTTTCCTGTCTTCTAATCAAAATCTGTTCCACCATTACTTGTAGATCGTTTTTAATGATGCCCAGTTTTTTCTCGAGACTTTTCTTCGTAATACAGAGTCCGAAAGCATGATCCACTGGAGTCTTGATGATTCCTTTATTGGTAGATTGATGGTGTTTGGATTCATGATTCAGATTCGCGTGTGAGTGAGTTTCCGTTATACAAATGTTTCCCACTTAGTGTCGGTCCTGTTCACCAATAACTGTAAGAATGGTTATAATTCTCGTTGACTTTTTTTTCCAATTTGAAGAAGATAGAAGATTTTACGCTGTCAATGTGCTTCAGGAAAGTGTCTAGTTCCATATTCCTATGATTTCATACTACGATGGTGTCGTCAACGTATCTCAACCAGACTCGGAGCTTCTTCAATGGCCATATATATGTTGGCTATAACTGGAGAAGTGGCCATCCCATTAGTACTCCTTCAACTTGCGTGAAGATTTTGTCCTTTAGTTGGAAATAGCAGTTCTGTACACAGCATCCTAGTAAGTCCATGACTACTTCTATTGGTGAGTTTGTTCTTTCAGGTCCTCGTCTTGGGATAGCTCCTACTGTATGATTTGAAGTGCTTCTTCGACAGGAACGTTGGTGTAAAGGATTCCCACGTCGAAACTGATCAATTGATTTTGCTTCGTGACTTTGTTTGCCTCTAGTGATTCGACAAAATTCCTTGAATTCTCCACAAAAGAAGTTTTTCTTATAATGGTTGTATAATTGAAACATCATTTTTTTATTGATTTGTGAATGATTATCTATCTCACGTACATTTCTATTCACCAATTACTGACGTCACTTTTTTGAATCTGAAATGGTCATTATGCTATCAGAAAAAGAATTTTTTTGAGGGCAAATCACAAACACTACAGGAGAATACTTGAGGCGCTCTCAGAACGGTACCTGTGCGAAAGTAGCTCCAAATAAGGTCAGATCTGAGCATTGAAAAGCATCAAAAGTTGCTAAGGTGTGTTTAGTTTTCTGGTTCGGAACAGTGTTCCAAGCTTTTGAGAAGCTGAATTTGCAATTCCAGCGACATGATTGTGCTAAGGCAACAAACCATGTTAGTATCATCAGGAGACGGTCGTTGTTTCTATCCTCTTTAAAGTTTGTTCCATATAGAAAAGACTAGCAAAGGGGTGCGAGTGAAAGAAGTAGTGCCCTGTGTCTGTTCGAAAGTGTCTCCACAAATTCGCATTTTCATTCATGGCCTCAAAACGCGCGAGAGAAACAGTTCCAGGCCAACATTTCTCATTAAAGTCAGTTTGAAATTATCAGTTTGATGCTATTACGTCCTCACAATTGAACACACACTATCTGTGTAAAGAAAAGGAATATTTCGATGCGGCATCTACCCTTTTCTTCTTCCATTGTTCGCAGGAACAATATTTGGCATTCGAGTCTGGTGCGGAGCACGGGGCATGCCTATCGAACGAGTTAAGAATGGTCGATTTATTTTCGAGGCGACGGCAGCCTTCGCAGCGGATATAGGTGAGAACCTCTACAAATGAAAGATTTGATTTAGAACCGAACGGGAGATACGAAGGGTTTTTCGAGTTTCAATCTCGAATTAATTGGTTTCTGTTATTTACCGTTTCAGTTTCAATGAGAACAGTTGCCGTTTTGGGAATAGTTCGGTTATCAATTGAACATACTGTTCATCTCAAGTGTAGGTAGGAAGATTTCTCAGTTGCAGTCCAAGTTGAAGTCATTTCCAATCGATATCAAGACACCATTTCGAAATTGCCCAAAAGGTCGAATATATAATTTCTATTATTCGTATTGTATTCTCTATTCCGTTACTATAATCAGTATATCATATTTTTGAATTATGTACGTTTGACCATCACCTGAAAGAAGCTTTGTTTCGATGTTTGAAGCAATTTTTGTTGTACTTGAACTATTTGATGAAAAACAAAGCA
This sequence comes from Leptinotarsa decemlineata, assembly GCF_000500325.1. Classification (NCBI taxonomy): domain Eukaryota; kingdom Metazoa; phylum Arthropoda; class Insecta; order Coleoptera; family Chrysomelidae; genus Leptinotarsa; species Leptinotarsa decemlineata. The sequence continues at coordinate 47,330 of NW_019289588.1, read as the reverse complement.
TCATGAACATATTTCATATCATGAATTATTTTATGAAATAGAACAAATTATGACGAAGAGAAAATGACAAATATTTCAAAGGGATACGAAGATGCAAAGAAGTAAGAAGAAAAACTGGAAGAAAACATAATAAATATTGAATCACCTGAATTGAAAAGTACTTTAGAAATAACTACTTCCATATGAACATTGAATTTTGCAAAAAATACTTTTTCCTATTCAGTTTGTACTCTAATCATTCGTTATGGAATTGAATCAGATATAGTATATTGAAAATATAAAGTTCACTTGCATTGAACACTTTATTATTATTGCCCCTGTGGAAGTTTACGTATTCTGATATATGCTCCACCTAAGCTTCAATCAAATACATGCTTTCTCAAATCTCCAAATAATAGATCTTTTTCGCTATATCTGTTGTGGAAGTTTTTGTCACATTTTGTACATACTTCAAGAGACGTAAAAATTATTTGAATTATGTTGTTTGAAGGTTATTGACAATATTTCATGAAATGAAAGAATAGTGAAATAAAATACAAGAAAAAATAGAACGATTGTAACACAAAAATAAAAATTATAATGGAATAAAAATGAAAATAAAAACAAAAAGTTAGGAGATTCCAAGCCACGTTAGTTCACGACGTTTCGATTGTTAGTATCTAGTACAATCGTCTTAGGGTATTAGACAAGGATTTAAATTATGTTTGAACAATGTCAAAACTTCAAACTTATTGGCCCAAAAGAAACATATAATGAATTCTGTAACAAAAAAATCAAGCGATCTGAACTGTAGGCCAGACTTCAGTGCTGACTGTTAGTTTTGCATAAATGTTTCCTATAGAATGGATAATCGTAGCGACTGGAGAAATGTACAGCAAAATGGATTAATAGGGTCACTCAGTCAAAAAATCAAAAATCAAAACTCTGCTCTATTTTGCCAAGCTTTCACTTCTGATAGGAAGCTTCTTCAGGGCCTATAATTTATTGAGTTGTTAGTTTTTTCGCCATTAAAAAACATCACAAATCATACTTACAGTAAAAATGAGTTGAAAACAATAAATTGAACATATAAACTGACGGAGAAGGTCAATCATGCAAATATGTATAAGATTATTTTGAGTATGACAAATGTCATATCTTCACATAAATGTCATTTTTCAATGGGTATGATGATTTCAGAATCTATTACTTCAAGGAAAGAGTTATTGATTGATACAATTTTCATTATTGTTATGTTTTTGATGAAGTTCCTGTAAGTTACTGTATATATTGCTGAGATTATCAATGTCAGTTTTCGTATTCATACAAACAGAAGACTTATTAATCTCGACCATTTCAAGAAAAAGGCTTTTAGAAATATTTTTTTTGTATGTAAAACTTTGATATTATGATATGTCACTTTTATGTGAAGATATCATAATATCTATCATCTATCATCTATCAATTGTTACAAGGAATAAATAACATTTGACTTTTTGGTAGTATCCCTTTTATCTTTCAATATAGTATTCAAATTCCTTATAGTTTTAATATTTTTTTGATATATTTTGATATTTTGTTCATTATGAAAAAGTTTCATGATATTTGAAGATACATTTCCAAGCTTAGGTATAGATTTATAAGAAAAATTGATTGGTAAACTATCATTATATACATTTCTCTTGATTACATCGGAATTTGTATTATTGCCAGTATTGAAAAATATGTTTCTAAGAAGTCTGAGATTTTTTTACTTGAGAGAAGGGTGAACAAATTTTTCTATTCTTTTCTTCAAACAGAGTATCAAAATGATTTCAACTGATTTTTTTATGAAAAGAATAGTAATCTTCCTGAATTAGTAGGTTTAACATACTAATCGGTTATCAAGGAAATATCAGTTTTACGGATAACTCTTGTATCGGGAAAAAAAAGGGTCTGATTATTCTCAATTTCGATAATAAATCGTGAATTTTTATCATATCTATTGACAATATCAAGAATTTCATTAGATTTTTCATAAGGTATTGCACAAATGTTTTCCGGGTTTTTCCGGGTATTACATATTTACAAAATAGTACTCCTTTACCCAATATACCCGTGTAGAATCTCATAGTTGTGATTACTTCTTTTTTTCTAATAATAATAGCTTTCAGAATATAAAAAAATTCTGGCAAAATTATCGAAATAGATGTTCATTGACGAAATTGGTCACTAAATTTTTGTGATGAATATGTAACGATAACTATACAATTTATAGAAAGAAAACCTTTTCATTTGGGAAAATGTATGCATATTCGTTAAATTTATTGATGAATTTGAAAAAAATAAAAGTACAATTATGGAAAATGTTCTAGTATATGAAGAAACTACCGATTTATTGAAACATATGAAACGAACTATGATAATTCAATTGTGATAATATGCACTTCTATTCATAAATATATATATATATATATATATATATATCTGAATATAAATTAAGNCGGTCGGTTTTTTGATTTCACTGCTGACATATTTTTTTATTTCCAGTTGTCACCACTATAACGAAATATGAAAGTGGCAGAGACTCTATTAAAAATATTGGTAAATTTGTACCGCCTCCGACGGCCGGTTTTTTGATTTCGTCACTGCTATATTTCTTCGTTTCCTTTTGTTAACACTATAACAAAATATGAAGGTGGCAGGGTGTCTGATTAAAATGTTGACAGAAGTATACCGCCCCCTGCTCGGATTTTTCGTTCAGTTTTCACTATTTTCTATAGTTTCCGTCATTTCAAATATTCATGATGCCTTCAAAATACATTTTTCACTGTTTCGGGAAAGAGAATAGAAAATACGAAATATTGCTGAACTTTATTGCCAAAGTAACTGAGGTATTGATAATCTCAGCAATATATACAGTAACTTACTGGAACTACATCAAAAACATAATAATAATGAAAATTGTATCAATCAATAACTCTTTCTTTAAAGTCAAAGATTATGACTCATACCCATTGAGAAATGACATTTATGTGAAGGTATGACATTTCGAAATACCCCAATACCCCACTATCCAACAGTTTTTATTCTTAACTAGTCAACAACGACTACCCTTCCTCTCTCCAATTCCAAATTTTTCGAATCAGTATATCTAGAGATACATTTATTTAACTGATTTTATGAAACGTGAACTTCTCGAATGCACACTCAGTTATTGATAGTTTATTTTCTTTATTACAGAGTGACAGCATAGCAGATTCAGAACCCGCTTCCAAGGACATGACAGCTGTCAATACGGTGAGTTGCCTTGATTTGATTACTCCTCACATAGAATGGCAATATATTGATCTAAATATTTTTGCGAATGCCAATGCTTCAAAATTTCATTGATTCCATTTGATTTCACCCTTATAATCAAAACCAAACAATTATTCGAAATCTCAATTTGATTTAGGCTACATTTTGTTTATGTCTGCTTTTTGGACACTCAGTCTAGTACTGGTGGGCTAATAAGTGGCAATAACAATAGGAATACATTGATTCCCAAGTGAATTAATAAATAAATATTTTCTTTGTAGATAACTTTTTTTGAATGATTTTTGAGATCTTCCTTCTCCATAATGAATGTTTGGACTATAAAGTGAACGGAAAAAGTTATTTTTTTTAATGCAAGTTCACATGATGCTTTCATTTCGAAAAACTTTTTCTCTCGTGTAATTTGATGTTCGTGAGAAAGTAGTTGTTTCAGAGAGGTTTTTTCTTTCAGTTTGTATCTGAAAGAATTCACTTCAGTGACATAGTCACGTCAGCATACATCTTGAGTATTTTTTCAGTTATCTGCCAATTCAATAACTCATTTGTCACCAGAATAGTTCACAATAACTCAATTTTCAGGTTTCCGTCGAACTGCTCAAATTCTGTGAAATATTTTTTATGATAATCTATAATTTCATCAGATGACTTCCTTCCATTAGACGGAACTTTGTCGAATCCATTAGCGAACTTTGATAAAAACCTTTTTTAAATACCTACTTTCAGATTATGAAATTTTAAATAATCCTTCATGAGAAAATTACCAATACAGCTCGAGTTGGCTCGACTTTTTAATAGTTGAAAAAGTATACTTTCGCAAGGTTCGGTTGAAATTTGGACGTCAAATTTTATGCGCTCGTGAAATGGCAAAAATTAACCCCATGAAAGTCTGCAAACTGCAAAACTGTTTCCATATCCGTATTTCCATGCTTTGAACTGCAGGTTTTGCAATTATGAGAATAACGGGGCACTGAAGTCGATGAGTTATGGACGAACACGGTGAATATATGCGCTTTGAAACTAAATACATCTGGAAAGATTTTTTGATGGTCTTGGGACTGCAGAAAGAATCGAAAACTTAATCCCACTCCATGTGTGACATAGCGCAAAACATTCTAGTAACGGGGGGTATGAGGTGTGCATATGAAACTGTTTCACTCCAATTTCCCTGTCAACCAGATGTGGCCCCCATCCAAACGACAACCTTCAAAAAGTGAAAACTAAGAATTAAAGAGGTATTATATTTTAACGTGCGATTCCTATCACGGGTTGGGCGGTAAACGGTGAAAATCGTTCATCCTGCCACGCGGCTCGAACCATTATTCCACCTGACGTAAATTGAATGAGTGGAACAAACCATTCACGCCATCCCAACCGACTACCATCACACCAAAACAGCCAAAAAACAAGACAGCCCCAAAAAGACAAGAAAATCGGCTTTACCGGCAGTTGTTGAAAGTTTGCGATCATTTCTACATTTGATTGTTGAAGTATTCCTATTTCTCATTAGTTCGTACAAAATCACGTGTTGTGTTTATTTGGGACACTTTGGAGAAATTCAAAAATTTCCCACTTCGATTTATCCTGCTTCTCCACGCTTTTCATGCTGTTGCATCGTTATAAGAACCCTTCAGAAGACATGAAACTATTAAGTAACTGATTATTGGACCCCAGGTAAGTCTTTTGCTGTTCAAGCCGTTTGTCTTTTCGAATTTGAATTACAGCTTGGAAAAATTATGTGAATTTTAAAATTTTCATTAATCAGTTTCAAATATTACAGAAGTATCCTACCTACTGAATTTACCTGAAATCGCTGAATCTGATAAATCTCTCCACATGCTATGCAGAATAGCTGGCTACATAGAAATCTTTGAGGGTCAAAATTACGAAAATTCATTACCTTGTCATTTCAATGTTTTCTGATGCCGATGGTCTACGTACCATAAAAAAAGATTTATGACAGAATTTTACGGTGAAGGAAATTTTGACGACTTTCTTCAGATTTATAGAATTATCTTCTGATTCAACCTTCTTGCACAATGCAACGTTGCCATTTCTACCTAGTGATGATTCAACTATTCACCTTTCGAAAATATAATTGAGTACTTACAGTAACTATTTTGAATTTTTCAGATCTTTAATTACCGTTTCAACTACCTCTTTATTATTGAAAGCTTTTATTTAACTTGACTTGTGTGTACCTATGTTAACAAATGTTCGCTTCTCGAAAATATAATTGGGTACTTATAGTAACTATTTTGAATTTTTCAGATCTTTAATTACCGTTTTAACTACCTCTTTATTATTGAAAGCTTTTATTTAACTTGACTTGTGTGTACCTATGTTAACAAATCTTGCAAGTTGAATTTGATCCACTTCACGGTATCCGACTGACCTGAAATTTTGCATGCTGGTCCAGAACCAATGACAATGCATGTTTATCATAAACGTGACCTGATGCCGCTACCAGGATCGGCTCCAAATGAGAGATCACCTCAGCGATAAATAGCAGGGACACGAAATTTTGTATACGCATTCGTTAACGATGGGCAGTTGGTAGGCCCACCATGAAATACCACATCCAGAGTTGGCTTCAATAAAAAAATATATTTTAAGAAAAAAAATGAAATCAAGCTCTTATATTTTATTCATAAAAAATTTGTTTATTTCATCGACTGTTTGCAATCTTCCGATCACCTGAGATAATTATCAAATTTCGTTTGATACTTTAAGAGAAATGAATAGATGTACTTACGATTCCTCAAGTTCACTGGACTGAAATTGATAAGACAATCGAAATTGGAACAGATAATCCCAATACAGTCTTGAATGAAGTTTCTGAAAATCTCACTGTACACAAGAAAACTCAATTTTTTGGTGAAGCAATGGAATTCTCTTCTTGCTTCAACTCTTTAAAAAATATTGGACAATGCTACTGTAACAAGGTTTGAGTTGAAAGACAGATCTTCTGATAAAGAAAAAAATTATCTTCCATGCCACTTCAATCAATGAAAATATACTAGATACACTATTTGAAACTATCGCATTTTTCTGAATATTTTCATCTTTCTCCAATAGATATTCGATAATATTTGAGATTCACATTTTTCAGTATAGATCAAATGTGCATCGTTTTAGAGTGACCTAGCTACAAAGTGATGAAATATATGATCTGCGCACTTGAGAGTATCCAGACTGTTTGGCATGAGTTATATGAATACTTTTCAATATTTACATACGTGAATGAATTCTAGGCTCTTTACTTTTTTCACCGTTGATGTAAAATTATTTCTAAACAAACTCTGTAATGGTAATGCTGTATACCAGTTGGTATATAGTGTTATTCATTAAACAGTGTGTCTCACTTCTCATGGAAACACCCCCGTCTATTCCGTTATATTCGAGGTAGAACGATGAAACCGTCAGGACTGATGTAATTTCTCATAATGCACCTACCACCTGAATGGGGTTGGCCAAAGTGATATACACTGTCCGCCACTCGCGATGGAACACCCCATTTTCACGGTAAAACATATTAGGGGGCAAAATAGGCTCAAAATTCCTTCAGATTTGTGATCAGGACTACCAACTCACTACGATTACACTTTTTCCTTGAAAAAAATTCAGTCCTGGAAAATCCGAATTTGTCTCACTTCTTATGGAAACACCACCGTATCTTCCGTAATATTCGAGATGGAACGATTGAACTCTCAGGACTGATAGAAATGCTCAAAATGCACCTACCACCTGGATGGGGTTGCCCAAAGTGATATACACTGTCCGCCACTCGCCAAGGAACACCTTATTTTTACGGTAAAACATATTACTGCACAAAATAGTTCGCTTCCAATATTTGAACCCCTTTATTCTATTTGGAAAGTACTCTCAGGTATGGAATATACAGATGCTGTGAGATGCTACCATCTATTTCGAGCCTATCTGAGGAAAATGTAAGAGCTGTCGATTGATGAGCAAAAACTGGAAAAATGGAAAAAATCTATATTCAAAGGTTCACATCTCGAAAACTGTACAATTCTGAGCTTTGGCTGTTGACACTTCCAATCAGCACATCAAGAAGTACAGCATATCAAAATTTTGGCAAAATTCAAGGCAAGCCACTCCTCATGAGAAATCAAAATATTGAGGAAACATTCCACCATCCACCATCATACTCATTGCAACACCGAAACAATTGTTAATTTTCAAAGAAAAACTCGCACTTGGTGAACAGGAATTTAGATTATTTTACCTACTTGCTGAATTGTTGTCTGAAATAATTTGAAGGGATTGAATTACATCTAATTTGAAAAATGAAGTTTATAAGGATAGGCCAACAAACAAGGAAGATCTCCGTGCAAGAATTATACAAGCGTGTAGAGAAATCACACCTAGAGAACTGAGAAGAGTTGGAGGAAATAATAGAAGGCGCATAGAAAAATATGTTCGATTGGAGGGAAATTTCATAGAAGACACGAAAATATAAAATTTACAACAGTCAAATAATTTGAAATTGATTGTTTTGTTTTTTAATTGAAAATGTGATTTTGAAAGTAATACTTCGAAAGAAGTTTGAATTACATAACATTTTTCGCCACAAAATATTCTTGTTTTTTTTTTAAATAATGGGAAAATGAGTATATGAACTAACATTACCCATCCTAAAACCTCACTGATTACATGTTTCCGTTCCCCTCACAAAATTACCATTTTCTCTCTTATTGAGAAGGAATAACTTTCCTGACAACAAAATGAAAAATAAATTATTCATGTGAAAACAACAGTCGAGTTTCTCTTAAACAATTTCGTTCATGTTTTGATGTCAAAACCAAAAAAAAAACTACTTCAATTATTACGGAAGATACGGAGTCCTTTCTCTAAAAACAAAAAATTATGCCGTCCAGCCAAAATTCAATTTCAAGAACCTTGTTTGACACCTAATACAATCTGAAACTGGCAAGTCAGTCCAAAGAACACAACTCCAATATCCACTGCACCAGCCTGGTAAATCTGCAGTAATTATTACGTTACAAAGTGAGCTTCGTGTCTCCTATCAGGCAAATGGCTCTTCTCTGGATGAAATCTAGCAACTTCAGGATATGCTTAGGGGTGGAGATCCATACATGAGATCAAAACTCCAAAGAAGATCTGATCTGAGCTTTATGAAGCATCAAAAGTTGCTGAAGTCTGTACAGTTTCCTGGTTCTGAACAGTGTTTCCAGCTTTTGAATAGCAAGCCGCCTTTGCAATTCCAGCGACATGACTGTGCAAAGACATATTGGTGTCCATTCATTCTCCAACAGACTTATCGAAGCAGAAAGTGGAATTGTCTGTCCTGACATCATTATATCCGGTTTGGAGACATCTATCTTTTTGGAGAAAACCGATACCTAGGTTTTCGTTGCATTGAATTACACCTGGTTAATTCCACCCCAACTCAAAATCACCTCTAGATCCTCATCAAGATATGCAACTTTCTGCTGCTGGTGAAGATGTGCATCCGCAGCCAATGTCCTGGAATCCAAATAGAATGACGAGACAAGTGTGCTATCGTCAGCAAAGCAGTATATTGGATTCTTGATTTTTTTCAATGAGTCGTTGATATACAATTAAAAGAGGGTTGGAGACAACATGTATCCCTATGGATCACCAGCGTTATTGGTAAAAGTATTCGAGAGATATCCATCGACGCACACTTGCAGGAAACGTTCTTTCAGAAAGCTGGAGAGCCATACAAAAAAATTATCCGACAATCCATAGCATCGAAATTTGTCCAGCAAACCTTCATGCCGCACACGGTCAAAGGTCTCAGAAATATCGAGCGCAACAACCTATGAATGAAAAGCAAAAGTATATATTTTGGGTGGATGATATTGAAGGTTATCAATTTTTTTTAATGAATTTTCGTTACTGTATTTTCATGACGTTGAAATTGATGAAATGTTTTTCATTGTATTGATGAAGAGAGAAAACAGTTCTGCCAAAACGTAGGCATTATAACTGTAAATGCAGAGTAATGAGTTTGAATTGTTCTGTTGCCCTGGTTAATACCAAAAAATCATCTTATTTATTAATCCACGATGAAATATTGAAAGTTTTCGAATTATTCACTACGCTTCGCACTTGATTAACTGTTTCCTGTTAAATAACAGCTTTTAGGTGTACAAACACATCGTAGTACCTATAAATAACTCAACTGTAGTGTAAACGGAATTCTCAGTTCCTGTTCACAATGCTAGAATCTCGACATGTATTAATTATCAAAGGTTTCTGTTAGAGACAAAGGGGTAATAGACAAAGGCATATTGCATTTCTGGAAGCGTTCAGTTGTCTTCGTTATACAGGGCGTTCTACCATATATGGTTTTCCAATCTTGAAACACAGAAAGAATGGAAACTTACTTTGATGTTAGTCCAGATCTAATTCAGAATGAAGGCCACCTGCGGAACGTTTTGTAATTTAACGTCATTGGTTACTTCACTATTTGCTCATGTTGTGTTCAAATATTTCTGTGTCCTGTTCGATTCAAATATTTCTGTGTCTTGTTCGATTCAGATATTCCACGCCGTTTAGGAGATATTTGGAATGATAGATCAGATATGGAGTCAGAAATGTGGAATGACATTCTCATATTCAATCGAAATTAACCAAAACTAAATCGAAAGTTTAAAAAAAATTAGGGGTTTACAGTTGTTTTTTGAGATCCATGCCAACAAAGCCATCGAGTCATCATTTTATATTATATTTGATATATTTTTTATTGATTCGGCCGTTACCTGATGAAGATCCACAATTTTGTGGAGATCAAATCGTGAGGAGTAGTTTATGAAATTATGTTTGATTGATATTTTACTCGAGTGATGTCACTGAACTTGAAAAACTCATGAGTATATACCTACTATTGACTTCATTAGGTTGATTGATTTTGTATAGATGTGAAAATATTGATTCAATTTTTTTTCAAATAGATTCATTTTTTCGATTACTTTCCATTAACTCGTATCGGATGACCTGCAATATTTTTTAATTTTACGTTGCAAATTTCTACTAAATGATTTCAAAAATTTTTTCAATGCACTAAAAGTTATGGTCTCAAGATGTTTCTCCATTGACACTTTACCCGTAGCTCGTATCAATAAGTCAAATTGTCAAATTTATACGTATGAGTCAATATCATCAAAATTTTTGAACCAGTTTTGATGAAACTTGCACTTGAATTTAAGTCGAAATGTAAGCCACAAGAGATACTATTGATAGATTTGGAGAAAATTGTTTGGAAGCCCTATCATTATAGATATGTGACAATATTGCATTTTCAGAGATATTACCTGCACATGTGTCACACTAATAACCTCATTCCTCAATACGGTGAAATTACTCTTGATAGTTTTGATGATAATATATTTCCGCGATAGTTCGTGGATTTTTTCCACTCCAAAAATTATTGTTATGAAAGTACATGATGAAGTATTTTAGAAAGTCGGCTTCATCTGCTGCTTTTCTGTATATACTAATACTCTCAAAAATGGTGAGAATATAGCGGAAAACATGAAATAAACTTTGTCGTATTATTCGTACGAGTAATAAACATTTCTGACAAGTAGTATTCTTTACTTATCATTCGACTCATATTACGAAAATTAGTGATTATATTTGACATTTGAGAACAAATTCTCCAGGCCCAAGAAAATAATTGAAACACTACTGTGAAATCATGAGTTTGTTTATCTATGATACACCTCAAAAAAAGTGACCAATGAATCTGGTCATTTGCGATTGGTGGCCTACAGACCCAACAAGAAAACAAATATTGGAAATAATTTCCATTATTTCCAATAGACATATAAAAAGTAGATCATCTAACAAAATCCTTCAAACGAATTGGAGGCCGAAGTTCAGATGTTGAGCAAACTCTTCAGTACTATTTTATGGTTGCTCTTCTATTCGATTCAGAGGTGATTTTTCGACTTGGGTTGTTTCAGCAGTAGGTGAGTGATGTTCTATCTCCGACTGTATTTTTTGAAAGTAAAAAACCGATTTTGCAATGTATATTTGCGAATATCTTATTGTATAATTACGAACGGAAAAAATATTCCATTGGCACAGTCAACACATCTGCATATCAGCGAGCTCTAAATTCCTATAAATTAACATATTTCTAGGGAATAATGAAACTACTGCTCAACTCAATCATGAATCAACTAATCATCCTGAAATGAAAGTGAACCATGTGAAAAAAATTTTGAAATATTTGAATAGGCAAACATTTTTTGACAAATTCTTATTTTTCAGTTTTCATAATGACAGCAAGGTCTTTATTTCGTTTTTGGGACAGAAATGATTTTGGCTTCTTGTTCCAGTGAATATCTGAAAATAACTTCTGTGCATGATCTATCCATATATGTGAGAATGTGTTCAATTGTTGTTTTTTTTTCGAGAGTTTCCTCTCATTTTTTTGAGACAAAGAAATAGAAAGCCAAAAATATTTCTTCACCTGAAAATAATCTCTCCTCAAAATATACCCCTTTCAATTCGAACACGATTCCTATTGCTGAAGTTGAATCGAATAAGCGTGTGAATATACGTCCTGTCTGGACATGAGTGAGTTGATTTTACTATTTCGTGACATACAGTCATAATGTTTTGAATAAATTCATTTTGCGATGCTATCGCTCATCTTGCGATGCTATCCAGAACGGTACTGATGAGATGAGTAGCCAAGTGTTATATTCAGAAACTTCCGACAGAAAGTCCGTCCGTAAGGATGATAGTGTTCCATATATTATTCCGTCTATTATTCACATGTTATTTACTAGGAAAAAACTACTGTGATAGCAAAACATGTCGGGATAATTTTGAAAATAAGGTTTGTGGAATAAAATTGTTTCCGGTGTAGTTCATGAAACGAAATTTTTACCTTCGAATAAATCTAATGAATTACTTCCAAGTATTGAAGTTTTGCTAGTCACTTCGATATCATCATATCATCTGATAGTGAAACAAAGTATATAGTTTTCCATTCAATATATTCTTCAGCAGATATTCCAGTACTACAAAAGTATTTTACAGGGTGGGGCACCGAAAACGAAACAGATCGAATATCTTCAAAACACATGTGTTCTGAAAAAAATGCAAAAACACGTCAATTTTAAATCCAAGGGGGACAAAACAGATCGAATATCTTCAAAACACATGTGTTCTGAAAAAAATGCAAAAACACGTCGATTTTTAATCCAAGGGGGACATTTCCTATCATAACCTCAACAGTCATACCTCTTTCCCCACGCCTCGGTGACTTTCACCCAAACAATTTGAATAGTAGTAAATGTGACACATCGTTAAAAAGGTAATTTCATATGGAATTTAGCCTTGTCAATTTTAGCTACCTAACTTTCGATTTTGGCGTCTTTTTGCGGAAAAAAACTGTTTCGTATTCCAAATTATGATACTTCATTCGCAAGCTAATTTGACATAAATTCGGTGATAATGCATTATGGAGTTTTTCTAGGGGAAAAAACAAGATGGCGGCTTCACAATGGCGAAAAAGATTTGCAATTATGGTCCGATTTGATTCAAAATTGATAAGTGGTGGTTTTCAGGGTCGGAAATTATGAATTGTTTTTCAATGCAAAAAATCAAAATGGTGGCTCCAAAATGGCCGACGAAATTTGTAATTATGGTTCGATTTAACCCGATACCGAAAACGAACTCTTCAAAACCCATGTGTTGTGAACATAATGCAAAAACACGTCAATTTTAAATCCAAAGGGGACAAATCCTATCGTAACCTCAACTGTCATACTTCTCTCCCCACCCCTTGGTCTCTCATACAATTTGATTAGGGAAAGTACTAAGTATGACACAGAATTTAAAAGGTAATTCCATAAGGAATTCAGACATGTGAGTGTTCGCTACTTAACTTTTCATTTTGTCGCTCTATTGCAGAAAAAACAACTGTTTCTTCAATTCACATTTTATTTGAAAGGTAATGTGAACAATTCACGAAAAAAGAACAACAATGGAAAAAATTACATAATCAAATCATCGCAAACTACTTCAATTTACAGTAGAAGCTCAAAGTGTCCGCCATGAACTGCCATAAATGAGTATAACTTATTCTCGAAACGCCTTCTGACGTGTTTGAGCACATCTGAAGTTATTTGATGACACTCGTACCTTTGGAATAACAATTGACTTACTACGCCTATGTATTGGTATGATAAAAAACCTTTTGTTTCAGTGCTTATTTGTGTCAGTTTCTTGACAGCAGTGCGTCAGGTACTTTAACGAGTAAGATAAAAAATGATTAATTCTACTCAGGATAGGGTAGAAATCATTGAATATTATTTCAAAAATAATGAATATGCTAACAGAGCTAGTGGAATTTTCAATGAGCAACACTCAAACAAAAACGTACACCGTAAATTCGTTTTGGAACTAATTTCAAAATTTCGACAAACGGGATCTGTGTCAAATAAAACAGATCAACACAGTAAGAAACGGAGCAGTGGAGGTAGCAGTTTTAGGACAGCTTCCTGCGGATCCAACTCTTGGTACACGAAAGCTTGCCGAATTATCTGAAGTAAGTCGACGTACCGTCGGGCAAATTTTGAAAGCTCACAAATTCCATCCATACAAAATTGAACTGGTTCAGGAACTTAACGAAGACGACTTTGATCGTCGAACACAATTTTGTGAAGTGCATTGTCACCGAATTTATGTCAAATTAGCTTGCGAATGAAGTATCATAATTTGGAATACGGAACAGTTTTTTCCCGCAAGAAGGCGCCGAAATCGAAAGTTAGGTAGCTGAAATTGACATGGGTGAATTCCTTATGAAATTGCCTTTTTAACGATGTGTCACACTTACTACTTTCCCTATTCAAATTGTTTGGGTGATAGTCACCAAGGGGTGAGGAAGAGGTATGACAGTTGAGGATATGATAGGAAGATGTCCCCTTTGGATTACAAATCGACATGTTTTTGCATTTCTCCAGACCACATGCGTTCTGAAGATATTCGATCTGTTTCGTTTTCGGTGCCCCACTCTTTATAATTATTTGGTAGAAGTTAAAGATTTCATTCATCAATTCTAATATCGATATAGTAATATTATATTTATATGTTTCGATACATAACCCATACATTTGTATCCATACAGACATTTTCCTTACAGTCGATACGAAATTAAACCATTGAAATATAATGCAAGTTGAATATAAAATTGTTTTTTGAAAAACTTCCAAAATTTTTCAAACAATTTTTGGAGAACCAAACTGAATGGAAAAAAGTGAATTTGGTATAATTCAAAGTTCATATGAGAGTAGTTGTTTCGAAAGTACTGTGTGATTCAATATTGAAGTAAAAGTTGTTGTTTTAGAAGAGATTTTCTTTCAGTTTGTATCTGAGAGTAACTTCTGTGCATAATAAATACATTTCTGTAAAGAGTTTATTTCGAACTTGATTGCTTCTTTCCTGTCAACAAAAGTTTTCCCACATTTTTTTATGGAGATGGAGATGAAAAAATGTTTTTTTCGTTTCTCATTTGAGATATCATCACAAGCTATCATCCCATCACAATAATCTCGAGAACGGTGCAAATTAGTGAAATCGAACAGAAAAGGTCAATTTTTGAAGAGAAAACGAGCAGTCTTCTTCAGGAAATGTAGCCAGTGTTATACATATTATAGAGAATTCGAAAGGAAATCAGTCTTTTCCATAAACATATAAAAAAGTACAAAACGGAATGCTATAAACAAATTATCTCGGAATAAGTGTCCATTTTGGATTACCCATAGAGAAATGCAAGGCAAATATGACACCTGGGAACCTCAGATATTTATCCCGTTTTCATCATTCTCGTCGCGTTTGTTGTGTCGAAGTTGCTTAATTTCACGTTGACACATTGTGTCGGTAAAACGATAGGACTGTAATTTGAGAGGGCGATCAAGTACTTTACTGACTCTTTCGGGAGCAGGAGAACGTCAAAAGCTACTTGAAGTTGGCTGCGACACAATGTGACGGCCAGTCAATGGGGTCATCTGTGAACCTTGGAAGTGCTGCATGCTAGATAAGTTCCAGTGGTGTAGAATTTTATTTCATCATCCTTGCAATAGGAAATGTTCTTAGTTACGTGATCTTAATTTTTGCTTTATCAATTAATTTTGTATTGAAAAACCAATGAAGTGTATATTCAATTAGAAATTTACATATCGAAATAGAATAAGAGAAATCTGAATGCTGAAAGAATGAGAGCAAAAAGTTAGTATACAAGATTCGTTGAATTTTTTGATGTTATTTGTTATGAAACTCCAGACATGTAGTCTAGTTTTAATGATGAATAAATCCAAAATTATGGGAGATGAATATAGAGAACATCTTCGTTTTCTGTAGCTTTGAAACTATGCTCTTCAAAATTTCGAATTCTCTTGAAGAAGAAATTGTTCATACTTGAAAGTTGAGTTGAAATCCCTGAAATACTCTCTATGTTATCGAAACGAAAAATCAGAATTTCAGATCAGCACGAAAACTAATTCACTTGAATTGTTTTTTCCAACGAAAAAACTTTATTTTTCATTTAAATCAGATTTCCAACTGAGACGGAAGACAAACAAGTTGACAACATATGCAAAACTTTCACCACAACAGTACATACTTCGACAGGCTCGAAAAAAGCTGAGCATTTCCGCCGGAAATAAAATTTGATAAACACTACTTCAGATAAATCATAATCAGGATCATTCATTTCATCAGTTCGGACTTCCATTGTTTAATATGATATAAATTGATTTGAAATTCCTGAAAAAATCTGTAAAATATTAAAAAGATCAACCAAAAAATAACAATTTTATTAAACAAAAGACTGAAATTACAAAGAAATAACATGCAAGCAACAACCAAAAAAATTAAAAATTGAAATATTGATACAAGCTGAAAATCAAAAAATTAAAAAAAATATCATTAACAAAAACTGAAAAATAAAAATTAAAAGATTCCAAACCAAATTACGTCACGACATTTCGATTGTTAGTATCTACAAACGTCTTCGGGTGATAACTGGACTTATTCATCCGAGATCTGACTATTTATAGGTCATTCGAGTGCTTTCACCTATCCCCTCTTCCCTCTCTCCGCTTCATTAGTTTTAGCGGGAGGTGACCGTTTGGCGGGAGTTGGTCGTTTTCCGCTTGATTAGAGGTTTCCATATGTGACGTATCTCTACGCTAGCTTGACTGAATGCATTCTTAGACAACATATACGCGGCTTCTTTCAATTTTCTCCCAAACCAGTATTCCTCTTTGTGGATGATTTCAGCTTGAGCCCACTTGATGTTATGTTGATGAGTACAAACATGATCTGCTATTCCAGGTTTACTGGTGTGTGTGTTTCTTGTGCTCAGCAATGCGAACTTTCAATGGCCTCTTAGTTTCACCGATGTATGATTCTCCGCACTCGCAGAGTATCCGGTAAATGCAATTTTTGGAATCGCAGTCAGCGTTTGGTGGCCTGGTTTTCGTGAGGCTGCTACGGATAGTGTTCCCAGATCTGAAGCAGGTCCTGATGTTATACTTGGACCCAATCTTTCTTATCCTTTTTAATAATCCTCTGATGTAGGAAAGTACAAGTACTGAGTGTGGTGGCTTCTCTTTCTTGTGGAGGGAGCTCTTGCTGTTTCCTAGCTGAAGCCTGTTCTATCACTACCATGATATGTGGAAAGAACTGAATAACTTAGGTGTTATCTTCAGAAGAACTGTAGATATTTCCTCATATACTGGGAATCAATGATTATTTTGGCGAAATAACTTCTAGTGGACTAGAATCACCCTATAATGAAACTTTAAAGTTTTTCTCCTCTGGTAAGCTTCCTGGGATAGATATATTCACATTGACATCAACACATCAAATGGAAATCTTTGAAAATATTTCTGTACACAAAATTAACTGCAGTAGAAGTTGACGAAGTAAGACTCAAGATAATTTTGCTGTCCCTATCTACCCTATCTTGACCATATATTCAATTTTTGTTCAGGAAACGAAGTATTTCCTGAAGTTTGAAAAAAATCCACTGACTTGAGTGATGTAAGTCTAATAAGTATTTTATATGATCTATTAAAATGTTTTGAAAAAATAGTTGACATGCCAATTCGCTTCTATCTAGATGAATTTTATATTTTACCATGAACCCAATCTGCTTTCCCCAAAGGACATATGTGTTCCACAGCATTGTTAAAGGTGAGTAATGACATATTTGCTGCCCTAGGTAATGACAAACTGTGTACTCTCGTATTAGTTAATTACTCCAAGGCCTTTGTCAAAATTAATCACCATCTTCTCCTAGCTCTTTCACACTTCAAAGGATTCTCAGATGATGCGATGGATGTTATCAAGCAATATCTTCCTGAAAGGGTTAGGACTTGGCTGTTCGATGGAATCCTGTTTCATTCTGCAATTATGAAAAGAGGAGTGCCCCAAAGATCAATACTTGGACCCTTTCTGTATAATATGTATACTTCGCAATTTCATGAACATATATGTCACTTCTCAGTTCACTATTATATGGACGACACACAACTTCACATGTCCTTTAAAGAAAGTCATTATCGTCTTGCCGGTGACCAAATGAATTCCGATCTACAAACTTTGGCTTCCTCATCGAAGAAGTTCTGTTTGACGATAAATGGAGCTGAATTGAAAGCATTTCTTTTTGGACGCAAAGGAGCACGAGAAAGAAACAAACACAATTCAAACCTGTTTTTTTGACAATTCGTCATTGATATTTTTCAGTTGTGAGAGGAACTGAAATTAAGTTTGTTCGAAGGTGATTGACAATGTTTCATGATGAATTTCACTAGTTGAATTTCACTAAAAATAGAACAATTGAATGAATAAAAAAAATAAAGAAATGAAAAAAAAATAAGAAGTGGAGAGATTCCAAATCACGTTAGTTCACGACGTTTCGATTGTTTATATCTACAATTGTTAGTATCTACAATCAAAACGACGTGAACTAACGTGATTTGGAATCTCTTCCCTTTTTGTTTTTATTTTCTGTTTTCATTTCTTTATTTTTTTATTTATTCAATTGTTCTATTTTTACTTGTATTTTATTTCACTTTCATTTCATTTCAGGTTTATTTTGCTTGATATAATTGTTATATTCTGCTATTCATTTTTAATTTTTCTTTTTTAGTTCTTTCAGGGATTTCAAATCATTTTATATAGTAGACAATGGAAGTCCGAACTAGTGAAATTGAAATTTAGTAATCGTGTTTCTTTGTCATGAAAAAGCATTCACTAATTTGATACTTATTCACTCTAATAGATATAAATCAACAAGAAACTGTAAGATTCTGCTATGCGAATCCTTTGTTCTGCCACACCTTAACTATGCTGAATGCATATATGGGGCTACTTTATATGTCAGGTTTATATGTGGTCTTCGTCGACGTAGTCATATTTAGTTTGCATTTTCTGAAATAGGTTGTATAGATATGAAAAAAAGGCGTTTACTCTATTTCTGTTCGCTCATACACAAAATTATGTTGTTTGAAAAACCACGGTATCTTTACAGTAAAGTGAGTATTTGCCCACAAATCCACGATGTGAGCGATGTGATGTCTTGAAAATCAGCTAACAATTCCTCAGTTCTAATCTTTCCTTCTCAAGTAATCTTTTTTTAACAATATGGTTCATTATTGTATACCTACGGAAGTGAGAAATGTTTCTCCATTTGCATCGATATTTCTAGAAATATTCCTTTTCCTCTGCCATATGGCAATTTCAACAACCCGATGAAGTTTGTTAAGTTATTTTTTATTTATAAAAACGACAAAAAATATCAGTACGACAATGAACATCATTGTTCAGTTAGAATATTCTCATTTAGTTTTCGGTTTTGCCAATATCCAGAAAAAATTAGAACAAGAATATTAGGAAACCATATTGTAGGACCTCTATTGATCAATATTCAACAGGAGAACTGTGTTTGAATATGGTGGAAATTATTGTTGACCCTCTCGTCATTGAAATAGTCGAAAAGCGAATCCTAATGAATTCGATTTGGATATTGTATTCCACCATATTACTCTAGACAAGTAAAAAACTTGTTGGATACTACTTTTCCCGGTGGTGGGATTGGACGTCAAGGTCCTACAGAATAGGTAGCTCGCTCGCCAGATTTGACACCTTTGAACTTTTTTTATGGGGCTATTTGAAGTAAAATGTGTACGAAACTGAACCTGCTTCAATATTGGATTTACGGCAGAGAATAATAAATATTTGTAGAGATATTGACGTTACTGTGTTCGAAAATATTCGGGGTAGAATATCGGATAGGCTGTTCATATGTCAAGAAGTTCAAGACAACCATTTCGAGCACCTTCTGTACTGACCTCAAGTTTATTGCCTCATATCATGTAGTTAAATGTCAATGTATTCAGGCCACGATTGTAACAGGCTCCGACCAAACAAGTATACAACGAAAATGCGAGCAAACAATGAGATCATTGAACTGGTGGTTTTCCAGTAATTCGCTTGTTTTCAATCCAAATAAAACAGTAATTATATATGACCCTTTCTCCTTCATGAGAGGGTGCATCTCGACTATAGGCCGCACAGGCTTACCAAATCAATCTTTCAAAGTTTTCCCTAATAGGGAAACTCGCAGTTCGATTAGAGAGCGCATACAAAGGATCTGTGTCTGCTGACCTGAATAAAGATCGTAAAATCGAGAATCTACTCGAACCAGTCGAATTGGCGACTTTATGTATCCGAACCCTTTATGGTTTGGCCCTTATCTTTTTAGTTATCACTTGGAAATGACTGTTTTCTAGTTTCTCTTACAAAAAGAAACGTGATCGTAGTGAGAAGGGTCGAACAAATAAATTCTTCTTCGAAAGAAAATTTGAAATGTCAAGAAAAATCAAAATTTTTAGAAAGCAATATCGACTTCAAAATCGAACAAAGAAAGAGAAACCAGAAAATGATATTTTCAAACTGATACTGCTCAACATTTTTGAATTATTCTTTCTATAATATTGAAGAAGTTTTAAAGGGACATCTTCATTCAAAGAATAGTCATCAGATTTCCCAAATATTGGGGCGTACATAAATGAATTTGGATCGATAGAGTCGAAGCTGATACAGTATAACCAGTGCTGTACGAATCTGAGAAGATTCTTTCACATCACGAGCTCTATTCTGATTTCGACTCTGGCATCCATTTCTTCTACGACTAAAATACAAAATTGTCATCAAGTAATCAAGCATTATTTGTCAAATTTTAGATTTTGCAAATACTTCCAGAAGTTATTTATCACTTCAACAGTATCAATAATCAAGTTCAAATAAATACTGCTGACAAACACCAGAATTGTAATACTTTTCTCGACATGTGTTCCTCCACCAAGTGAGAATCTTTAGGACTTGAAGTAGACTGATTCCTGACAATTTTCATAGTTCTCATACCAAATTTTGCTATTTCTAGACTTCTGGAAGCAACTGAAAGTCTAGTGATCTGTGCCGATAAAAACGTTTCGGAGTTTGAAGAACAATAACAATATGCCATGAAACCTATCACTACTTGTCATTTGCATGTACTTCCACCTGTGCCTATATATTTTTCGTGTATATTAATTTGTACCTCAACATGATATCAAATTCAATATTTTCCATTGATTTTCACTCCTTGAACGTGTTCATCTTCAGTAAAGCTTCATCTATGAGAACCCTATTTCTCACATTGACGAAAATATTGACTCTGTTGACAGGATTCACTTTATTTTCTAATGATTGCATTAAGGTATTCAACTAAAGGCGATATTCCATCAAAGGCTCTTTTTAGTAATTACTTTTTTTCTAATGGAGACAGATATTCTGAATATGGAACTGAAGAACATGAAATAGGTCCGAATTTCTCATCTATAGCCGATAGTCCATCAAAGTTTTTCTTTAGTACCTACTTACTTCTTTTTATGGAGACAGATATTCTGAATATGGAACTGAAGGACATGAAATAGGACCGAATTTTTGATCTGCCTTTCCAATTGAATCAATTCGAATTTTGAATTAGGAACGAACCCATTGAAGTTAAGTTGAACTCTGCAATAAAAACAGATATTTCGCTGCCGGCGTAAACTAATTTGAATACCACGGGGAACGTGGGAAGTCATTAGAAACTGCAATATTTTTATTCGTATCGGCTACTCTATTTACTTCGTAAGAGTTTTATTAGTTCAGCTGGTGAATTATGTTTGCTGTCAGGTAATGAATCCGCTTGCCGATAGGGATGTGGAATCAATAATAACAAACATTTCAAAATGAAGGATAATTTATTTTCATGTTTGCAAAGCTATGTTTGTTCAATATATCAGTTTCATAGCTGCTGAAACATTATGAAGCAACCTAATTTTTGTCTTCACAATTCCAATTTGATTTTTGCAAAATAGTTTCCATTTTATGAGTACCTCTGAAATTGATGTATCAAATTTCTGAGAATAATGTGCCATTTTCATTAGTCCCACGAAACTGAATGCATTCAGGCACTTGTTCTGTTTACTAGTTTCCTTGAGGTGAAAGGTGCAGGGAGACATTGATTTTTTAGAAACAAATCGACGCCGGCTATGAAATAGGACAAGTACATTCAAAATAAGCACTGTTTCCAAGCAGCAGAATTGCGATGATCCTTTCGACACAAGTTTTGCCAACCAAGTTGGCGTCTTCAGGAGATGAAGTGAACTAATTTCTGACTCACAAAGTAGTCTCTATTCATATACAACAGGGTACAATTCCACTTTCAGACACACATCAATGATTTCGGGAAAAAATTGCTGACAAGTTTTTCGTGAAAGTTCCTGCGATTCATATAAAGGTGAACAATGGGCTGTTTGGAATGAAAACTGTTCATAGTTCCTTGCTATTTCCAAGTTTCGAAAACCAGTTTTCATTCATCCTATGTCAAGCATCTCCTGATTTCTGTAATCTCCAAAATTGAATGAGTACTGAATATGAGTTTCAGTAGCTTGCTACTGAAATTTATTTTGGAAAACCTACTTCGTATATCTCTGACTTTTCACCTCAACTTATTGTCTTCAGGGTCACCTAACATTTGTGGAAGTGGGCAAGACATTCTGAAGACAATATAAACGTAAAATTTCTTGAGTTTGCTCGCGTTCAGTCTATTTCCATAAAGGGCAAGAAAATGTTTTCAAATAACTATAGATCAGTCACTCTACTATCAGTGATATCAAAAAACATGGAGAAAGCCGTAAACCATCATATCCTTGAATATTTGGAAGGCTTCAGCATCTTGAGCGATCGTCAATATGGCTTTCGGAAACAAAGATCAACGGGCGAACTTCTATCGTATGTCATCCATAGTTGGAATAACGCAATAGAGAAACATGAAGAGTTTTGAGCTGTTGCGCTTGATATAAACTTTGACCGTCTGTAGCATGAGGGTTTGCTGGCCAAACTTTGAAACTATGGCTTGTCAGATCATTTTTATGTATGGCTCTTTAGCTTCCTTAAAAAACGTGTCCTGCAAGTGGCCGTCAAAGGATATCTCTCGAATATTTTCATCAACAACGCTGGTGTTCCCCAGGGATCTATATTGTCTCTAACCCTCTTTTTATTGTATATCAACCACTTATTGGAAAGAATCAAGAATCCAATATATTGCTTTGCTGACGACAGCACACTTGTTTCGTCATTCCGTTTAGATTCCAGGACATCGGCGGCGGATGCACATCTTCACTGGCAGCAGGAAGTTGCATATCTTAATGAGAATCTAGAAGTGATTTCGAAGTGAGGTGAAAGTAACCAGGTTCAATTCAATGCCACAAAAATCCAGGCATCGGTTTTAAAGGATATCTCTCGAATATTTTCATCAACAACGCTGGTGTTCCCCAGGGATCTATATTGTCTCTAACCCTCTTTTTATTGTATATCAACCACTTAATCAAGAATCCAATATATTGCTTTGCTGACGACAGCACACTTGTTTCGTCATTCCGTTTAGATGCCAGGACATCGGCGGCGGATGCACATCTTCACTGGCAGCAGGAGGTTGCATATCTTAATGAGAATCTAGAAGTGATTTCGAAATGAGGTGAAAGTAACCAGGTTCAATTCAATGCCACAAAAATCCAGGCATCGGTTTTCTCCAAAACGATAAATGTCTCCGAACCGGATTCAATAATGTCAGGTCGCACAGTTCCACTTTTTGCTTCGATGAGTTCATTGGAAGTTGAAATGGACAACATTTTGTGGCAAAAGCCGCTTTTCAAAAACTTGGAACACAAGATTCCGAATCAGCCCCTAGGCATACCCTGAAGCTGCTGGATTCCATCCAAAAAATAGCCCTTCGCCTGAATGGAGACGCGAACGTCACTTGCAACTTTGATTATCTGGAAAAACGAAGAAAGGTTGGAGATTTGTGTCTCTTTTATCAATAGTTTCACGGAAGTGTTCAAGTGACTTGGCACGTTTAAAATTTATTATTCAGTCAACTATTTTTGAATTCTGCGAAAACATCTCTCCGAATGTCAACTGCAAAATCTGACACTCAAAAATGTAACATTTCAAAATTTCATGATTGCTTTGAATATACATGTACAGTATGAATAAAATGTGTTTCTTACAATTTTCCAAAAACCCTTTACAACCACCTACATCCACAAATATCAAAATATACAATGAAATTCGACGTACGCGTTTGTTTTCCTTTGGTGACAACAGCACCGACAACTGACAATAATTAGCTGAATGAAGGATATGAAAACTCTTATTTTTCTCTACTTATCCTTGAGGTTGGTGTTAGGCAATGTGATAGGTATAAATTTGTTGTATAGCCAGGGCCGTAGCGGAAATAAATACCAGGGGGGGAGGGAATCCAAATTTTCGCAACCCCACCAGCAAAATTTACCAACTTTCGAAGAAATGAAAGCCGAGGATTAGTTACTACTATAATATATTAATTTTCTCACTTAGCTATCCAAAGATTGGCTGAATACTTATGCCCGTTAGGTTATGCACAAACAAAATTAAATTTTGGTTATTATAAAAATGATAATGGGGATCATTCTACTTTGGACCAAGGACCTTGGTCTTCCACCATATCCACCATGTATAGGAATATTCAATACAAATGAAAGGAAACAACACTTAAAAATATTGGCTTATTGTTTCCTACTATTATTTTTTCTATCTTCACGGCCCGAAATTTCCCAACTTTTCCAAGTCGAAAAAACAGCGAAAACTTGGGAATTTTGTAAAATTGTCACTTCAAAATTTGTGGACTGTTCAGGACTGTTCTCTTACTTGTGATAAATTGAACTTTTCTCAAACAACTCAGAATTTCAAAGTATGGGGTCTCCAAGTTATGCATCTTGAGCAATCCCAACCTTCTCCCGGTTCTTTACCTTTTCTTATTACTTCTTCCTTTCTTTCCTCTTTTTTTTTTCTATCTTCACTGCCCAAAATTTCCCAACTTTTCCCAACTTTTTCCCAAGATGAAAAAGCAGGGGGGAGGCTTTCCCCCATCCCCTCATCATGGCGACAGCCCTGTGTATAGCTATAATAAAGGTTTGAATAACTCCATAGAAATTTCTTGCACCTGAGTTAGGTATTCAAGAATTCGAAAAAACAGTTCAACAGTTCTTCACAGAACTATTGAAGGAAAATTTCGATTCACAATCCAAAACTTACCCAGAATAAAACACCAAGTTTCCGAAAACACTCTCTACCTTTCATCAGCTACTGCTTACCCAGAAGATATTCACTTACTAAATAAGTGTATGAATGTCTTTTCGAATATTTATCGTGACATTTGTGGATTGGACTCTACCGGTGATATGAAGTACTAATTTAATGAATGAAATCAGTTTTTCGTCTTGTATTGTTATCCTAAAAGGCGCTAATGAGTTGATGAGACAGGAATCTTATTCTGAAACTTCGAAGAACGCCATTAAGAACAATAGTGTTCCATGTGTTTAATATCGTTACTCATACATATATTATATTCTGCGGCGATCCCATAAATGATATTTGTTTCAATTCCATAACGAATGGTTGAAGTGCATACTGAATAGGAACGAAGAATTCAACGATCATATGAAAATAGTTGTTTTGAAAGTATTTTTTCTTTCGTATAATTCAATATTCATGTGAGAGTAGTTGATTTGACAGGGTTTTTTCCGGTTTGTATTTGGAAGTAGCTTCAATCCATCACTTTTGTGAAGAGTGTAAAACCTCATTGCTTTTCTATTTCATATTTTTTGTATAAAGATGGAGAAGTGAAAACTCGAAAAGATTTTTCCCAAAAACTATACTCTGTTGAAAATAACCCCCTCGCATTTAAAAGAGATGATTTGATTTATAGCCAGTCTTCAAGTATGCCCACTGACTATACGTGAAAAATTTTGAACAGAATAAATTATTTGTTGTTTTTCTGCAATTTTGAACAATAGTTCCAAAGAACTTTGTGACCTGTATGTCTATATACACATCATAAAATAAACGACAAAAGTTTTTTTAGTTCATGTTACGATATTGCCAAAACGTATCAATCTGTTGACGAAAGAACTGACGATTTGGACATCGATTGACTGGACCATTCTCATCAGTCGACTTCAACACATTTTTCTCTCAATCATACCATCATCGATTTGAAAAAAAAATATTTCATCAAAGAAATAACTTCCACTCACTACCTTCTTTCGTTCTCATCAAACTGAATATTTAATAAACAAGCTTTCAGCTGAAACTTGAACTAAATATATCTGCAATTAAGGTTCTTACATCGGCTCTAATCACAAACTGCTCTTAAGAGTTGCCGCCTACACATTTAAGTGGTTCGAAATAATACATGAAGATGGTTAATACGAGTTTTAAGCAGCTTTAAGGGGCACTGCATTAGACGGTGGGAGACGCCAGATGCGTCTTTTGCTCGTCTCGAGGGGGGACAGGAGCAGTTGTGACCTAGAAAATGTTGATTGATTGGATCATTTGATTGTTTGATGAACAATTTTAGTGTTTTCGAGAAGTTTCGCAGAAAGCTCAAATTCATTAACTGGGTTATTTATTGTTTTTTCGTCGGGAATTTGCCACACGTACCTTACAAAGTCGTAGGTTCACATGATAGATACTTTTGGAAATTATTCTGACTTCCACCATTGATATGTGTTTGATGAGTTGTTTCCAAACTTTGTCTGCAGGTGGCGCAATGGTTATCCTACTGAATCAACTGTAGATAGAGCTTATGACTAGTTGGAACTGATTTTGTTCGTTCGGAACTGAACTAAATGAGCTTATAGTATTGCTTTACTTTTTGATGATATTCTAATTTCTTACTTATACGTTACTGACTACCTATTATGAACCAAATATTCACCTATTTTGCACTTCTCTAGTCATTACGTCATTAGTCTCTAGTAATTTCAGTTTATTATTATCATTGCTCTCCTCTTTTCAATCCGGATATTTTCCGAAAATATTTTATTTTGCATTCATTTGCAATATTCAAACCGCAATATTACTGTGCTTGCCTCCATTTGTGACTATATCGAGCACTCCCCTTATACGATATTTCGTCAAAAGCGTCAAAAACTGCGCCAGTGATACCTCATTCGGAACTAGTGATTGCATACATATGCAACAGAATTTTGGTCCTTCGAGTCGGATATTTGTGATTTGAGTTTGATCGCTGTTTTTGCCCATTTAGTATTGTTGCTTTTACATAACACAAGTGTTTTTTAAGTGATTCAGTTACTCGCTTTCTTGCTCTTATTTCACTTTGTATTTCACGAATATATCAATTGAGTTGATTTGCAACTAGTTCAATTAGATTCTCATTTATTCATCAGTATTCAATATTCTGTAGATATAAATGAAAAAAGACCAATAACTTTGAACCATCGTACGATCTTGTCTCGATACAGAAGTGTTCATTTCAGCATTTTCTGCAAATATTCGTGTACAATTTTAGTTTTCTTGTTCATTCGACGAATTAATATATTTTTTCTCTATTTGCTCGAAATTATGGAAAACCCAATGAACCAGTTGAATTCCACACTATTTTTGGATCTATTGTCATGAGCTCAGGTAGCTCAAAATTACATTGCAGCTGTAATATCATTTTAATCCCGCATTCAAAAGGTTTTTAGAAATTGAAAAGGTTTCTAAAACTCAACTTTGGAGATGATGCCTTTGTTTTGGTGAAGAATCTCCACCAACTTTTTCTGATTGAAGACAAGTAGCATTGAAAGAAATAACGTGGAATGCTTTCATTTATGCACAGTATAGTGAATTCATGAACGATTATATAACACAAAGACATATGACTTCGTCCAAACGTCCCTCTCTTCAATCTGACGATTTTTCTATCTCCACATCTTTCGATTTTGAAGATATTTCTCAAAAGTTTTAGGCTTGCAATGTAACCCAGTTATACATATATTTTTTATAGCATCAGGTGCAACGAATTGACCTGTGTAAAATACGTTCTTTCTGATAGAATTTTCAACTTCTTTCACTTTGTTTGCAGAACGTCTCATTCAGTATCTTTAGACCATCGAACTCGTTTAAAATCATGAACACGTTCCTGATGTATATCTACTTGGAACAGATTCAAATCTGAACTTTTGAAGTTGTCTACTCTTCAGGTTCTTCGTTACTTGTTTCACCCTAAAATTACTAACTGCATTCTTCATGGGTTCTCGGATGCCAGTGAGGAAAGTTTTTCTGCCGATGTTTATTGTCAACATGTACACGTATATCAAACACGTATATTAATTTTTCGTGCCAAATCTTGTGTTTCGCCTCTTAAAAGTATATCTGTCCTTCAGCTTGAGCTTTGTTATGCCACCATATCAGCAGAGATTTTCTCTTTTATTTCGAAAGTTTATGGCAATGAAATGAACGTTGAAAGCTTATTTTCCTGGTCAGATACATCCACTACTCCTACTTGGATTTGTTTTTCGCCACACAAATTGAAAATGTTCGTTAGTAATTGCGTGAGTAAAATTCAGAAAATCTTTCCTTAAGAAGTTTAGCCATATAATTCATCTATAAATAATAGGATTCAAGAGTTTCCCCCATGTGATTTTTTCCATAATTTTCCATTACTTGGTTGTTGGAATCCTCGTCTTGTCAGGAATACTAGTTATTTTGACTTTCCTATACAACTTTAGGACTTCATGATATTTTGAGTTGAGAACTCATTATGTGATCTATTTTCAATATTCTCGAATAAATGCAACATCAATTTCATAAAACTAATTCTTTCATCAAATTCTCATAGGATTGTGAAAATGAATATTCCAAAATTGTTATAGCAATTTCAGATAGACCAGGTTTGAAACGAATGTATTCAAATAATTTAAGAATTTACCAGCAGAGAGGAGTCTTTTCTATAACGGCACAATCATTTGATTTCATCGTTGGGAAACGAATATTTCAAAGAATAATAAAAATCAGTTCAAGAGTCGAAATGAATTTTTATCTGCTTTTCTCATATAAATCACTTCTGAAATCTCTTCTTCACCTCTTTTGTAGAATATATGCGAGGGATTTGAAGAACTGGAACTATGATTTTCTACTTCCATTTCTCTCAATCTTCATACTTCCAAGTAAGGGAGAAAGCCTTGGAGTTTAAAATAAACTTTGTCTCGATCAATCTCACAATTTTTCACAGTTGGTGAAGTAGAAGGCTCGAAAGCTTTTTATTTTCAGAAGACTGACCTTTACTGAAAAATTCACCTTTTTCAATTTGAACTGGAACCATATTTCACTGCATACATAACATCCAGGTTTTGAAAGTTGAAACCGCAATACCATAATTCAGTTTTGTGTCTAAAGTTCTTGTGTTAAACACGAAGGCAACTCCGATGAAAGTTGAGTGGAACTGTGGACGAGAAACAATAATAGAACATGATGGAAGTTGTGCATAAAACACTTAAAACAATTAGAGCAGCAACGAGTATTATGCAAATAGAAACGAGGATTTGAGGTAGTGGATAAAACCAACGTAAAATAGGAAGATTGGAATCAGTCAGATCTAATTCTGCTATTTATATTTAAATGCATTCAACAAGTTGAAAACGTTTTTCATTTCCAGATATCTTTATTATATTCTGGTTAATAGGCATGCAGAATGAAAATTAGTTCTAGTGACCTGTGAATGACAATTAACTTCAATAACATTCAAATTTTAGAAATTTGATTCAAATTTTGTTTCTTATGTTCCAATGGATAGTATCAATGCAATGATCCGTCGATTCTGGAATGAAGTGAGATATTTTCTCCGTTTTTTTGTTTACCACATCCACTCAATATCTTATAGTAGTCATCGGATTTCAAAATTCCTGATAGTTCTGTAAAATACACTATAGCATGAAGGAACTTTTGTTGGATTCTGAAATCTTCGCTATCCAAAGTGAGGCAGTGAGATTAATTTCAACACCCAAATATAAAAAAACTCTTTCGAACTCTTTCAAAACTAAAATATGATAAATGTGCTGAAAATAAATTCATGACTGTTCTTCACGAAATGGTCATCATCTCCAAACTTCGAATCTGTGACAATCCAAAACCACCCACCAAAATACCGCGCCACCTGCAGACGATATGTTGAAGTAAAACCATCAATATTTTCCGTTCGAAAAATTTTTCGCAAGTGACTTCCTACATAAGAAAGAATGAAATTAATTTTATTCGGCTGGGTTAACCTCTGAAAGACAGGTTTCGGACCTCCTAGCTCCTCGTCAGTGCCAGGTGTAATATTTCAGACGGAGTGAGCTTATAATTTGTCGAAAAGTATTTCTTTGAGATATTCAGACGGTTCACTCCAACTGAAATGACTTATCTGGCACTGACGAGGAAGTAGTACTCCGTAACCGGTCTACCGATGGTCATCGAGACCGAATGAAATCAATTTCAGCTTTCTATATAGTTTCGATGAATCTTTCGAATGAAAGACATTACACAGGTGTTTGATTTTGATGGGTTTATTGTTGTTTCTCCGTGATGTGTCTACCACACGTAGCTACAAAATCGTAGGTCTCACGTGGAATGCGAGATTTTGGTATGATTACCTGAACTTGGGCGTTTTATATGCATCGTTCTAACTCATTCATTCTGACGTTCAATATGTTCATTTGTACTAACACCAATAAATAATTAAATGATCTTATAACAGGGGAAAAAGTTTCGTTTTAAGTAACAAGCGTATTTTCTGCCGAACGTGTGTACTGAGATCCCGCAAACTGTAATCAGTATAAATCAGCAAGAAAATGAAACTTCCATCACTAGTTACAAAACCTGCAACAATTTTGAGATGTTTGAATGTCAAAATTATAGAAATTGCATTTTGAAATTCAAATG
The DNA here is from genome assembly GCF_000500325.1 of Leptinotarsa decemlineata. Classification (NCBI taxonomy): domain Eukaryota; kingdom Metazoa; phylum Arthropoda; class Insecta; order Coleoptera; family Chrysomelidae; genus Leptinotarsa; species Leptinotarsa decemlineata. Next base: position 16,682 of record NW_019289588.1, on the reverse strand, counting down.
TAATTTTTTAATGTTTACCTACCTTCTCACTACATAGTTGATTAGATATTGGAAACATTGACAACCTGCATCCATACAAAAATAAAGATTGTACTCGAATCACACTCAGTAGAGGTACAAGGCAATTACTGGCGCATTTAAAGGTCGCCCGTTGGCGCTTGGAGTTGGTAAGTGTTTCAGAGGCGTTAGTGAGTGGGAGATAGACATGTGCGGCGTAATCGATGCAGAGAACGATGAAATGAGTATCGGAGAGATGCATTCAAAAGATAAGAGCATGGTTGAATTATGAGAATAATAAATGTAGATGAAAATATTGGAAGCGCGAAAGTTATATAATGATAATGATGATTGATGAATTAGATTGAAGAAAAACAATGGCGGAAATGTAACGACCATTGAGTGGATTACACAGGGTGCGTCAAAATACATCATTCAAGAAAAAAAAAACATTATGCCAATGTGTACAAGGTGTGGCAAAATACATCATTCAAGAAAAAAGAAAACATGACAGTTCCATGTTTCAACGTGCGATTCCTCAATGTGTACAGAGTGTCTCAACATACATCATTCAGGAATGAAACATGGTGTCAATGTGTCTACAAGGTGTGGCAAAGATACGGTTTAATGGAAGTGTAGCGTTTCAATGTGCAATCCCAATGAGAAACATTTATATATTTAGAAGTGCCAGGGAGTTACAAGTTGTGGAGTTGACTTTCGAAGGTGGAGCAATAGGGGAGGGAATTATTCAGCAATAACATTTGAAAATACGTTGTTTTACATACGTAATCAATCCACATTTGTTCATTATTATATGACAAAGAACCCATGAAGATACAAGTTGTGTGTAACTATAAGTTTCCGGAAGGAAAAAACTGAGGAATGAAAATCAGGTGACCGTGGAGTAATAAATACAGCGTCTTTGATACATTTACATCAAAGAGAACCATCATACTATTCCAAACACTCTTAAAAATGTGCTAGAACTTTCCGAATTTGATGAAAGTTTTGTATGAAATATTTTAAACAATTATAGCAGGAAAGATTAATTGTAGAATTGAGACTGAATTCGGTCGAATTCAGTTTAGAGAGTTAAAATCATTTAGCATTCCCAGACATTTTTGTCATCTACTGGTTACTATTTTTTGGGTTCTCATCAAGATAAAATAACAAATAAGCAAAATATTGAACTCTTTCCAGGAACTTCGATAATTCATATGATCTCAGGACATAAAATGTATACAAATAAGGAAAATATTGAACTCTTTCCAAGAACTTCGATAATTCATATGATCTCAGGACATAAAATGTATAAATGGCAATAGTTTCATTGAATAACTTATTGTGTAACTAGTTGAGCAAAAAGGAGGTCGTCTAGATATATATCTATATCAATTTTCACACATCTCACTTGATATGTGAAAATTTGTCAAAATTGAATTTCAAATTCAGAATTATGTTGAGCTCTCCAGTAGTCAGTTGATTGAATACTTATTAGAGTAATCTACATCAAGAGCCACGTAATTATTCCAGCGGTGCTTTATCATTTTAATACCATTTTTGTGAAACGATTTGTGTATTGCTTCAAAATAGGCCTCAATTTCAGCAATAACATCTTCATTCGAGCGAAATTTCTTACCGGTGAGCCTTTTTTTGAAGTCTGCGAATAGACAGTAGTAGCTGGAATCCAACTCTGGCAAATACGGTAAATGCGGGAGTAATTGGAAGTAGTTTTGTCATTGTTTTGATTGACTTATGACACAGTGCGTTGCCGTGCTTACGGGTACTTTGGGCGAGGTTCACCAGTAGCTTCCCACTCAGATGACAATCATTTTGATTTCGAAGTGAAGTGATTGATCCATATTTCATCCATTGTCACATATCAATGCAAACATTCTGGTTTGCTATGTTTGAACATGGCCAAACACTGCTTAGAATCATCAAGACGTTATAATGTTTAGTCAACAGTGAGCTCGCGCGGCATCCTCTTTGAGCAGAGCTTTCTCAAAGTCAAAAGTTCATGCAATATATTGCCAACACGTTCTTTTGTTACCTTCACAATGTCAGCTAACTCACGCAACTCCACTTTTCGTTCATTCGAAATGATTTCGTGGATTTTTTCAATGTTTTCTAATGTACCTACCTCATTTGGACGTCAACTGCGTTAAGCATCATCGGTGTCTCTACGATCTCGTTGAGAGTCATCAAACCAAGGTTTAATTATTGTTTCTGATAGAGCGGAGTCCGTATAACAATTTTCAAGCCATTGCTTCGCCTGAACGGCATTTTCCCATCAAAAAGCAGGGAAAAATTAAAACACGAAATTGTGTTTGATCTATTGTTTTGAAAATAACAGAATTAGTGTCACTCTCAGCTTGATAACTCACANAATTCGACAAACACTGAACGTCAGTGGGTCGCAGTTGTCCGCATCATTTCAAGTTAAATTCCAAGCACAAACAAGTGCCGAAGTTAAACTTCATTGAAACTTTTCGAAAAAAACGTTTCTCATATGGTGTGCACTTCAATGGTGACACTGTATGTGTTAGAGCCGAGACTTTCCAGCCCATATAGTACATTCACATAATAATGGAGTTTGTGTTCCGTATATTCTCACAAGTGATTCGACGTAGATCTACCAAATATGCTCGCTCTGTATATATATTTATTTAAATTATCAGAATTCTCCGCTGACGGAAATTCAGAAGCAAGTAAACTGGTGAGCGAAGAGGCCAGTTAATATCACCTCTATCGCTAATCTAGTGCCTTCATGAATGGCAGGAGGTGAATCATGGAATATCGTTCATGGTTGTCAGATTTACCACTTCTTGATTACTTTCTGTGGAGATACCTGAAGGGTGAAACCCGCAGAAGGTAACCCGGTAGCAATGCTCCTGATTCTGCTGAAAAGTTTTCAACAAAATCTTCAATAATTTATGAATGAGCGTGTACACCAATTTGAACATTCAGTCTACTGAGTGTTCAGCTGAACAGCTATACATTTTGAATCGAATGTTTTACTGAGCTGCAGATAACGGCATTGTTTCATTTTTGTGTGGTCACAGGTTTGAGAGTGAAACATCGATCGTGTCTGAGCTGTTTGGAAGTTTTCAACATCTTGAGTGATCATCAATATGGCTTTCGAAATCTGAACAGGCGACCTTCTATCGTATGTCACCCATATTCGGAATAACGCAATCGAGAAACATGGAGAGTTTTGAGCTGTTACGCTTGATATAAACTTCGACCGTGTGTGGCATGAGGGTTTGCTGGCCAAACTTTGATGCCATGACTTAGCGAATCATTTCTGTGTATGGCTCTTCAGCTTCCTGAAAGAACGTTTCCTGCAAGTGACTGTCGATGGATATCTCTCGAATATTTCTATTGATTTTTCACGTATGCCAGGCATCCCGTGACGACTCAAATTTTTTTTCAACTCACTCTTATCTTCATTCAAGTCTGCATACGGCAAATCCACTTATTCAACTGTATACTATAGACAATTGAACTTTCATATTTCATTCGTGTTCGGTTTATTTCATGCATTGAGATTCATGTTATGGAATCCTAATAATTTTATATGTGAGCGATTCCAGAATTGAGTGATAAATTAGTTTCTGAAGGCATAAAAATGAATTGTTGAGTTCATCACAATCAACAAGTTTTATCGTCTTCTCCACGAAAAACTGGATTGAATTTGTGATTTGGCCGTCATTCTGTTTGATGACAGGCACCGTATAAAAAAAGGAAACCTGTTCAGCAGATCTTGCATTTCTCAATTTCTTATTCAATTCACAAATGAAGAGCAGATATGTAACGTCATGAATAATTCCTAGAAAAAATATCTGTTCTATCAAAAAATGTTTTTCTACTGGTTTTGTGAAATGTACTACGTTGAATTTCATTTCTTAATTATTCCTCGAGCCCTAAGAAAATATTCTCATCTTTTCTACCCCAATATTTTTTTTAGGATTCCTATATTCGCGTATATGTAATAGTATGAACCTAAGGAAGATTGAAAATTCTAATAATACTTGATTTTTATTATTCTACTCTGACTTCGTCTTGAAAGAATTTCTCTGCATTACGGTAGAATTTCCATATAGATGCAACTGTGATGATGATAATGGAACGTCTGAAATGAAAATTTATTGAAACTTTTCATATTCCTGCTCATTCATACGTACCTTAATACGGAAAATATGCGAGTTCTCTTTGAGCTCGTCATATGCAGAAAACCTTTGGCTTCTCATGTGATATTTCATTTAGAATTTTGTTACAGTCCAATGACTATACTTTCATCACTTTTAGCGAGATTATGTCGTGGAAATTTTTCATACTTTTCTATCTGAAAGAGAATTTCATGGAGAAGTAGGTATTCATACCATTTTCGTGTGAATGAGTATCACGAAGAAGTTATCTGTTTTATATTAGAAACTTATGAAATTGAATGAATAGATGTGATTGAGTTCTTCTAACATGATTTTAGAGAATATTATGATTAATGTTGAACGTGGAATTATTACTCACCGAAGGTTTCGAGAGGGTTGGTTATTTCTAACTGGTCAAGAAACACTGATAATAAATGGGATCGTCGAAATATTGATGAAGAAACTGTTCTCTATCTGCACTCATAAAAAAGTGAAAAGACTATATTGAACAGTAAGATCACTTTGAGAGAATTGATGATTCAATTCGAATGGTCTTTTTTTATTTTCATTTTTTTCATGACGAAACACAAGCACTAAAAAAATCCTCAAGGCGCTCTGAGATCGGAGCCTGTGCGAAAGTAGCGATTCACATTGGAATTGAATCACTTGAGATCAAATCCATTTGAAAAAACGTTATCAGGAAGTTAATGCAACTTGAGCACAATTCTTAAAATAAATAAGTTCTGAAACAGTGAAGTGCCAGGTGCACTGAGGTGAACCTCACAACGAGGCACAGTCCGTCGAGTATCTCTGAAATGTGAAGCTTTCGGTGGAATCAAATGTGCCAAGTCACTTGAACACTTCCCGTGAAAGTATCTATAGAAGAGAGACAAATCTCTTACATTTTTTGAATGTTGCAGACTATCAAGGTTGCCAGTGATTTTCATGACTACAATCAGGTGGATGGATCTTCTCTGGATGGAATCTAGCAGCGTCAGGATTTGCTTAGGGAAGAAGCTCCATACATGAGAACAATACTTTAAAGAAGGTCCGATCTGAGCTTTATAAAGCATCAAAAGTTGCTGAGGTGTGTACAGTTTTCTGGTTCGGAACAGTGTTCCTAGCTTTCGAGGAGCGGATTTTGCAATACCAGGGTCTGAAAATAGGTCTATAGGTTTTCAATTCTTCAATTCGGAAAATATGAGGTCTGCACGCAGTCCATATCTTCTAGCATCAAAAACTATCAAATATTTGAGTAATCGTCAGAGATGCAATAGTCTTCCGATTCCTGAAACAACGCAACTGAAATTAAAAACATTATTGGATGTTTTCGTGAATCGAAGCTACGGGAGTCTATAATTCGACGACCATAGGAAAAATATGGTTACTTTCAGACATAGTATTGTTCACAGCACAGAATGCTGGGCCTAAACTTTTTGGTACATAGGCGTGTTGATATTGATATTGAGGAAAAGTTTCACAATAACATAGCTGGAAGTAATCAGTAGTTTTTGGCTTTCTACTACTCCATCTTGATACAAAAAACAAAGATGAGGACATATTCCAAGGAAAGGAAGGAAGTAATCAATTTTAAAATAAGTAAATCTATACATGGATGTGTAGATCATGCAAAGAAGTAACTTTCAGATACAAACTGAAAGAAAGTCCTCCTGAAACAGCTACTTTCATATAAACATTGAATTACACGATATAAAAAAATTGTTTCGAAACAAATACTTCTATATGAACACTGAATTANATTACTCCTAAAGATATAACCCCTTTAATTTAATTATTAGTCTTCAAATATAGTCATGCGTTAGGAAATAGGAAATACATCTTTATTAATTTCATTTTAAGAAACTATTCGCAGAATATCACGCTTGGTTATTGAATTTATTGCACATTTCATCTCATTCAAATATCCCATCAGTGCTGTAGATATTATCCAAACTCAATTGTGAAAATCTAAATTGAAAATTCATTCCCATTCGAATATAAATGAATGCAGTTCGAACGGAAACTTCATAATTTCAGCTACTGACATTGAGTAAATATGATCCAGTTCCTATTCCGCTTGTGGATTCACTATCCAACAAATATCGAACGTAAGAAAATTTGCTAATAGATCGATCTCTCCATAGGACTGAGTAAACAGTCGTGAAATCAAAAGCGGTTATTCCGAATATAACGGTATCAGTTTCATCCTATACAGTCTCCAGTGAAAATTTGTTTGCCGAGAGAGTCCAATAAATTTCATATTACGACAGATGAATCTGATAGCTTAGTTCATAGACGAATATTTCATACAGATGATTTGATGAGTTTCTGTAACCATAATAAAGAAAGGAATTTATTGACGAGTGAATTGGGAAAATAGACGATTCAACACTTTTCTATTGAAAGAATGCAAACTATTTTATATATCGCATACCTTGTTTTGGATAGACAATGTCATGGTCCTAGTCTCTTTACACTCCCAGAAAGGGAGTGGGACCACTTCATTTTTCGCAGACTTCATCGTACTCTTCATTTTTTCAAATCAATTTTACTGCTTGGAGATTCCATTTGTTTTTCTTTTTCTAGTGATTCAGCCATTACTTGATGAAGATCCATAGTATTTTAACAAACTATACCTAACGATTTGATCTTCACAAAATTTATTTTCCAAAAACTATTTCAAGATTGAGGAAATTTTGGATATGCGGTTGGTTATCTCGTTCATGGGCAGATGGGGCGTTGCCAAACGTTTGGTTTGTTGTTTGCTTCTGCTTAGTTCGAAAAATGATACTCTGAAGTGATTCAATTTTCAATTATCGGAGATCATCGACTTTATGTTGATGATAGACACATATGTGGTTGGTTACTTCGTTCACAGGCAGATGGGGCGATGACAAATCTGTTGTTTGTTGTCCGCTTCAGCGTAGTTCTAGGAATGATACTCTGAAGGAATTGGATTTTCATTTATCAGCATATACAGGAATAACTTCAGTGAAGATCACTGCACTGATACCTGTCGAATATAAACTGTATTCTGTTTTCCGCAAAAAAGGGCAATCATAACCTTACTTTTGGAAATCAAGTGAATTCTTTATATGATGAGAGTATAAGAACTTATTGGATTTCAATATGCTATTGAAGTATTATATGGGATGGGAAGTAACAAATACGTTTGTTAGAGATTATTATCAATGACTTTAACTCATGCTTGGTTGGAAAGACATACAATTATGATTTTGGTTAGAGAGGATATTAAATCATTTCAGTTATTACTCTAACTGATGTGCAAAATCACGTGCAGTAACCTGTATCAGTAGCCTATTGAAGGGTCTGAGAATTATATTGATACTTATCTTCCAAAAATCTGTCTTCGTCTTCAGAATTTGAAAAAAACTGAATGAATTTCGCAATTTTATCTCACTCGATCAATATTGTACATCTATTGATATTTAAAATATGAAACTTGGAAAAATGTAATGATTTTATCAGTCTATGATATTAACTGTGCCAAATTTCATTTCCAAAGTTTCAGTGGTAATGTTACGTTTCCTTCAGTATCAAAATTCAATTGTGGGATGCTGAACAATTACTAAAATTCTCTAACTGAAATTGTATCTAATCGAAATCGTTCCTTTTTTTTTCGTTTCACTAAATGAAAAATTGACAAAGAATGTGCTCGTTTTACTGTGAGAGCATTCCACTCAGAGTTTGACTTGGAATGATTAATAACTCCACTTTCGTGTTTTGGCACACAGGAACTTGGTGGTGAAAGTTTGAACAGCAAATGCATTATTTAATCCCGTTACTCGATAACTTGATGTGAAGATGATGACGTCAGGCAACAAAAGGTATCTGCTACATGTGTGGTGTGTTTAGCACTCAAGCGGGGTCGTGTGCATGACTCTCAGAAACAAAAAATAGTATTTTACTAATTGGATGGATAGATATTTACCTAAACAGATTGTGGATTATATGAGAACTATCATTATTGACTAGAACGAAGAAGAGATTGGAACAATGGTTCATATAGGGTGTTTTTGTAGAGGTATATAACTTTGAAATGGAATAAAACAAAGATGAGTTTTTGAATTGACATGAGATTTACTTTATTCGAAAGGTAATCTTCTGGCATTATGATTTGAATATGACTTCTGGTATATGACCGCCACGGCTGGCTCAGACGTAGTCTGATCTGGATGACTTTTTCCAACATTTGTGGCCACATATAGGCAATAACGTTGCGAATGTTGTTCTTCAAGTAGTCAATCGTTTCGGGCTTATCGGCGTAGACTAGCGACTCCACATATCCTTACAGAAAAAAGTCCAGCGGCGTTGAATCGCACGATCTTGGAGGCTATTTCTGGGATACGAAACCTGAAACTATGCAGCTACCAAAGGTTTCCTTCAATAAATCAATTGTGGCACGAAATGTTGAAACCACAGCTCCTGCACATCATGGTTGTTCAATTGATGAACGAAAAAAAAAATCAGTATTCGTGACACTATAGCGATCACCATTGACTGTAACGTTCTGACCAATTCTGACCAAATACGGCAGTTTTGTTCATTGACGTATCCATTTAAACAAAAGTGAGCTTCATCGCTGAACAAAATTCGTTTATGAAAATCGAGATCAACAGCAATCTTGTTTTGAGCCCATTCATCGAGTCTACGCGTTGGTAGGTAATCGTGTGGCTTCAATTCTTGGTTGACTTCTGGCATTATGCTTTGAATATGACTTCTGGTATATGACCGACACGGCTGGATCGGACGTAGTCTGATCTGGAGGTCCAATTTTCGACTTTTTCCAACATGTGTGGCCACATATAGGCAATAACGTTGCGAATGTTGTTCTTCAAGTGGTCAATCGTTTCGGGCTTATCGGCGTAGACTAGCGACTCCACATATCCTTACAGAAAAAAGTCCAGCGGCGTTGAATCGCACGATCTTGGAGGCCAATTCTGGGATCCGAAACCTGAAACTATGCAGCTACCAAAGGTTTCCTTCAATAAATCAAATGTTGCATGAAATGTTGAAACCACAGCTCCTGCACATCATGGTTGTTCAATTGATGAACGAAAAAATCAGTATTCGTGACACTATAGCGATCACCATTGACTGTAGCATTCTGACCAATTCTGACCAAATACGGCAGTTTTGTTCATTGACGTATCCATTCAAACAAAAGTGAGCTTCATCGCTGAACAAAATTTGTTTATGAAAATCGAGATCAACAGCAATCTTGTTTTGAGCCCATTCATCGAGTCTACGCGTTGGTAGGTAATCGTGTGGCTTCAATTCTTGGTTGAGTTGGATTTTGTAAGCACGAAAACTAAGATCATTCCGCAAATCTTTCATGAAGTGGATGGACACTTATCAATTCCTGTGCACGATGACGAATAGACTGATTCGGGTCTTCACCTACGCTACGCTCTGTAGCAGCAATGACTTTTTCTGCACGCACTATACGGCATTTCTGCGCGATACGTATTTCGAACAGTACCATGATTTTCAGGATGAATTTGCACAATTTTGATGCGTTGTTCAGGCGTCAGTCTATTCATGTTGAAATGCCAAACCAAACTTGATAAGAATCACTTAACTGCTAACAAAATGGCCACCAGTTGAAAAAGTATTGCCAATTAAAGTTCTATAACTCTATAAAAACACATATTCAAATTATAATATACTAATTTTTGGAAAGGAAGATTTTGAAATTCAATGTTTGAGAATCGAATCAATGAGATATGCAAAAATAAATGAATTTCAAACTTGATTACTTCAGAATGGAAGTACTGTCATTGATACTTCAGTTGATAATCGACTGAATGAAAGTTATGTTGAACCCCAAATATTTTACATCAGTTCGACATTATTGATCATTGACTAAATTTGATAATTTCAAGAATAGGGCCATACTTGAGAATAGAATGATATTTTTTCTGTGTGTGCACACAATAATAGTTAGCAACTTATTTTACATTCTGAAGCATACATATCTTCCACTTTTCTCAAGGACAAAACACAAGCACTACAGAAAAATACGTAAGACGCTTTCAGAGCGCTGCCTGGGCGGAAGTAGCGATTTACATTGGATTTTAATCGCTGAAGATCAAATCCATTTGGAAAAACGTCCTCAGGAAGTTTATTCCACATTAACGCAGTTCTACAGATGAAAGAGTTCTCGAACAGTGAAGTTTGAAGTGTAGCGAGTTGAATTTCAGAACAATGAGCAGCCACAGTTCGTCGCGTATTTCCGATATGTACCGCTCTTGGTGAAATCAAATATGCCAATTCACCTGAACACTTTCCGTGCAAATATCAATGAAAGAGAGACAAATCTCCAACCTATTTTCAATATTCCAGGCTGTCAAGGATGCACGTGATGTTCGTCATCAGGCGGGTTGCTCTGTTCTGGATGGATTTCAGCATCTTCAGGGTATGTTTGGGGCCAGAGCTCCATACCTGAAAACAATACTCCAAAGAAGGTCTGATCTGAGCTTTATAAAGCACCAAAAGTTGATAAGGTGTGTACAATTTTCTAGTTTGGAACAGTGTTCCAAGCTTTTGCGAAGCACCCTTTGCAAATCCCGCGACACGATTGTGCCAAGATTCATTGGTATTCATTTTAACCCCAAACAAACTTATCGAAGCAGACAGTGCAATTGTCTGACCTGACATTATCATATCCGGTTCAGAGACATTCATCTTCTTGGAGAAAACCGATGCCTGGGTTTTTGTTGCATTGAATTGAACCTAATTACTCTCACCCAAATTCGAAATCACTTCTAGATCCTCATAATGATATACAAGATGTGCCGTGGAAGATGTGCCTCCGTAGCCAATGTTCTGGAATTCAAATGGAATGACGAGACAAGTGTGCTGTCGTCAGCAAAACAATATATTGAATTTTTGTTTTTTTCCAATAAGTTGTTGAAATACAATAAAAAGAGGGTTGGAGACTATATTTTTTACTCAATTTTGCCTTTTCAAGTAGTAATCTTCATAAGGTTAATTGAAGAACAGATGAACCAGCTTTTCGATCACGTCCTCATTAACTCCAATTATTCATGTGTTGATTGCGAGATCCTGCAATAGAGATGAATCCTACGCCCGTGACTCTTCTCTAATGTCGAATGGTATATCGAGTTTCACCGGTCGGAGTTAACAAAAACTCCTTTGAATTTCGAAAATGCACGCGCGGCATTTCAACGTTGATCCGTCTCCTTTACATATTCTATTTTCAAACAGCTCGTTAGGGATTTAGCTGGTAGAGTATTCGTTCGGTACTACGGAGTGAAAGGATCGTTATTCCAGTTCAGATTTATGTTTTTTTTTAATTCGTGTTCAGAGTGTAAGTCGCTTTATTCATTCTGTAGAAATGACAATCATAAAAATATCTCATAAGTCATTCGTACTGTAATTTTCAGAAATAATTACCATTGAGTATGTCCAAAATATAGTTTGGACGACAAAAGATATAGTTGTGACACTTTATTTTTACACTTTTTATTGTTTACTGTTCGCGAGGCATTCTGAACACGAGGAAAATAATTATTTGAATTTCTGTTTTCACAGATCTACCATTTCTCTGAGCAGTCTGCAGCAATACTCAGTATTCGTTTTCTTCTATTCATACCATTGATTATAATGGTACGAAGGATATTCACCTACGATTGCGAAGATGTCATACTTAGAATCGCTGGATGTCCTCTGTGTATATGTTTGGCGAGACTGATAAATTAGGTGGTAACATTGCCTGGGTTCTAACCTGGAACCGATTTTATGCCTGAAGAATTAATTTCGAAAGAGTCTTTTCTGAGTATGGCTTGTCATGAAAAATACGTATTGGTGATTCGATTAAAAATCTTGATAATCACCAAGAAGGAAATTGCTCAGAGTTATTCTCTATGTTAGTAGATTTTTACAATTTTTACTATTATTTGAATTGTCAGGATTTTTACTAGAGTTTTTCCTGCTAGAGTTCAGCCAGGCAAATTCAAAAAAATTCAAGCCGAAACCAAGCTTGTTGTCGATGGTGTTATGCAGATAAAATCGAAATCAAGCTTGTAGTAGATGTATTTCATCAGTTCGGACTTCCATTGTCTAATACAATATAAATTGATTTGAAATCCCTGAAAAAAATAAATGATTAACCGAAAATAACAATTTTATTAAAACAAAAAACTGAAATTACAAGGAAATAACATACAAGCTACAACCAGAAAATGTAAAATTGAAATAACGAGATCTGACTATTTATAAGTCATTCGGGTGCTTTCATCCTTCACCTATCCCCACTGTCCTCTTTCCGCTTCATTGTATTTAGCGGGAATATCTCTACGCTAGCTTGACTGAATGCGTTGTTGGACAACATATACGCGGCTTCCTTGAATTTTCTCCTAAACAAATGTTCCTCTTTGTGGATGATTTCAGCTTGAGCTCACTTGATATTATGTTGATGAGTCCAAACATGCTCTGCTATTCCAGATTCCGAACACAAGAAACACACACAGGAGTAGGAACCAGTAAATCTGGAATAGCAGAGCATGTTTGGACTCATCAACATAATATCAAGTGGGCTCAAGCTGAAATCATCCACAAAGAGGAACACTGGTTTAGGAGAATATTATATTAGACAATGGAAGAAGAAACATTGTCAACCACCTTCAAACAAACCTTGTAGCAGATGTTCTCACCCAAATCTAATCAACATCAATATTGTAATTGAAGTTATTAGTGAGGAATTGAAACCAAATTCGAATCACAAACGTGAAGAAAGTCTTTGAACATCTGTCTAGGATACCGGATTACCAAGATCCTACATAACTGCTTATAAAGATTGACAAAATCCTGAATCGCTATCAGAGGAGTGAAAAGAAGAGAATCGTTGGTTACTTGATGACTCTCCGAGATAGGATTACGATTAGGAGTGGTGAGGCGAAATTCATTAAACCCTGGGTTAGCTCCTGTATGAGACTGATGACTGATGTATAAGAACAGGTGAATCTGATTCATTGTTTCATTGGATTGCTTTATTGAAGTGGCTCCTTTGTCCAAATGAGTTAATCTACAAGTTTCGAAAAGGGAGAAGAGTATGTCTGCAATTCAGTGTAGATGGCGTCCAAATGAGACCACTCAATTGAAAGACCACTTTTTGATATTTTCAATTGAATTTTTATAAAATATCAAAAGTCAAACCGCACCCTTGCCTTCGCAAACACAAGAGCTAGGCATTTCCATTCGGGCAGTATAACTCCTGGTCTTCGTAAGCAGTAGGGCAAGAAAACAGGTTCTGCAACGAACAGCTTGTTTTTATTCGTTAGTGTAATTGACATTCCTTTTAATAAACCAAGGAAGAAACGTTTCGGGTAGCAGAAGAAGTCGGTTGAATTGTGGCTCGTCAAAAATGAACCCTGTAAAATTTATGCATCATAGAGTTCAGGAGTTTTTCGGAAAGTGGTATCTCACAGGTCGACCTAGAATGCTGATCGTTACTAAAATACGGACAAAGGTACTCCAGCTCTTTTATGACACGGATATAACTATTACATTCAGGGTGTCGTATCCACATCTTGGGCTTGGTATGCAAAAGAGCAGAAGTTCTTTCAAGATGTGCCGTAATTATGTCTACCAAACGCTCACTTTTCACATCTGAACAGACTTCAAGAAACCGGTTTCGGATGCCAGTTATACCAAAGATTGCCGTAAGTCGTCTTCTAGATGACAGAAGAAGAGACTATAGCGATGTCGAAAAGGAAATTTGGACTGTGGTATTCGCTTTTGCTAAATGACGAATTCACATATTCATCACCATTCACACAGATAATAAAACTGTTTTTCACATCCATCTGCTGGGGAACTATTCATAATTTGGAAACTGGCAACTAATTGGAAACTAATATCAATAGGTAAAATGTGGCAACATCATTTGACATTTGACATTTTTCAGCATAAACTCACTCACAACATGTGTATGTACAAATGCCATTTGTTTTGTTTAAAGTGAGTCGAAAAAATCAATCAGATCAAAAAATGGAAATTTCAAGAGAAGGCTTTTGTTGGATTATTTTTCACAATTTTCGACGTGGATTATCTCAACAAGAATGTGTCGATGAACTCAGTTTTTTGTATGGTGATGAATCACCATCAAAAACCACAGTATATCGTTGATATAGTGTATTCAATCGTAATCGTAGTTCAGTCCCGACGATTTCCATGAAGGACGTCGAAAATCGGTTGTTGTGCCTCGAAATATCGATGCAGTGTGTGAACTGTGTGAAATAGAGGTATCTCTGCACTTCAATACATTCAATTTTGCATGCATGCATTTTGTAAAAAATTGTTCTCGTTGGATACTCCATAATTACGCTCAAAAAAAATCTCGCGTCAAGTGGTTTGAAGAAATGAATGAAAAGTTCCACCGTGGTGCTTCAAAAGATGTGTATAAAATCGTGACAGGTGACGAATCATGGATATATGCGTCTGAGCCGGAAACAAAACAGCAATCGACCGTCTGGGTATTTCAAGATGAACGAAATCCAACAAAAGTTGTTCGTGGAAGCATAGGGAATCAAATAGTCTCCTGGGTCATGTGGCCACTGATCCCACTGAGGAACATACAGCGATCAATTCTGAGTAGTACACGACTATTCGTTTGCCGGAAGTGTTCGGAGAAATTCGTAAAACTATCCGCCGAAGATGAATCATTCTTCATCATGACAAAGCGAGCTATCACATATCTTGTCAAACAGGTGAATTTTCAGTCAAAACATCGAATTGATGACTCATCCTCCGTACAGTCCTAATTTGGCACCCAATGACTATCTTTTGTTCTCAGATTTCAATGGTAAACTGCGTGGTGAACGATTTATGAGTGCTGAAGAAGCAGATGGGTCGTTCAAAAACCATGTTTTGGAGGTGTCTGAAGGGGAATGGTATAACCGCTTTAACAAATGGTTTGAATGAATGCAAGAGAATATTGATCATCAAGGGGAATATTTCGATAAAGAATGAAGTTATTTCATTGAAAATGTTTTTTATTATTTGCTATTCCCGAAATAGCAATAGTAACCCCCATACTAGCTGAGTACTTGCTCTTCAAGATTTTTCAATATGCTGTTTATTGAAGACAGCTGTGTGTATTTGTATGGTGAAAACATTCAGAATCCATGTTCACAATCCGGCCCTGTACCGACGTGAGATACGACACACAAACGTTTACACAAAAAGGTCGATTCTTTTTACGTGTTCAGTTCAAGTTGCTCTTGTCTGCCAGAAGCGACGTAAATGGGTCGACTGTGACAAATTTCGGTGTTTGTCGTTAGGAAGGCGGCCCCCGTACCGACTAGAGAATTATACAATAACAAGAATTTATGTAGGAAGTGATGAAATCTCGGAAGCAAAAACGCGGGGCGAACACCCGTTACGCAGAGTGAATGGGGAACGGAACGTGATATAAAAATATAATTAAATTGGATCGCGACAGAATATTCTGCTGAAATTTTAGTCGTCGGTGGGTTTTTGTTTTAGCGAAGGTGGACGATTTGATGGCGAACGTTTCGTGGTCATTAGGGACATTTAGAGTTTCCACAGGGTTCTATAATATATTGAATTCAATGGTGTCTGCAGTGCAAACCATTATATCTACCATATTATGAGAGTTTATTAACCAGTATTCCAGAGTGTGATTTTCCAGGTCAGATTCAGGACGTGAATTCCGTGTATTTTCTAAAGTCAGTTCTTGAACTATTATTCTTTTCAATATAACAACTTAGCATTGCTGGTGTTTGTGTTCACATATTATACCACAATCATCTCAGCAGGTTGCTTTTTGATTTGAAATATCACGGGTTATCCCTAAGAGGACTTTTTTGTAGACTTTTTGAAAGAGGTATAAAACTGTAGTATCTTATTTTGATTTATCTCGTAGGGTTCAGCAAGCGTTTGCAATGTAAACGCAAAAATTTATTGATTCACGACATTACATTAGAAACCTCCAAAACTATCAGTGTTTCTTTACTATATTATGCATGTCATATGCATATAAACTTTCCTCTTGAATCACTCTATTGAAATATCCCGCATGANACTTAGGAAAATATATGAATCATTTTTGTCGAAGTTAGCTGTGCAATACTCTGGGCATTGATGAACTCAAAAGTGATGGAATACAATGAAATGATGTCTTCAACTTTTATATGTTTGTATTTCATCCTCCACTTTTTCTTTCTGATGTATATGATTGTCTACAAATGCGTTTCTCATAAAGTAGTGAATAAAGAGTTGACTTGACTGAAAGACCTGACGAACAACAATAGATGGATTTCTCACTATTTCTTACTTGTAACCAGATCTCAAAAACAAAGTACTCGTGATCTAACACTCGCGCTGTCTACGGCACGCTGTTTCGAAGGGAATAGATGTCATTTTCGTTTTCGTACTTATTTTCAAGTCCTACAGAGGGGACCAACAGAATACCCCTACCGGTTAAGGCGTTACCGTGGTGGTGAAATTCCTCCTTAATGACGGCAT
>NW_019289587.1:272025-324509 GCF_000500325.1 Leptinotarsa decemlineata | reverse complement strand
AAAAACACTATATACAGTGGGAAACGTTGGTGAGCCCGAAACCGGGACGACCGACGTTTCCAAGGGCTGACCAGAGTTCACATCGTATATATTCTACGGGCTGACAAATGACCGTTTACATATATGTAAACGGTCATTAGTCAGCCCGTAAAATACACGACGCGTGCTCTGGTGAGCCCTTGGAATCGTCGGTCTTCCCGGTTTTGGGCTAACCAACGTTTCCCACTGTATACAGTGTGTCTCACTTCCCATGAAAAACACCCTCGTATCTTCCGTAATATTCGAGGTGGAACGATGAAACTCTCAAGACTGATGGAAATGCTCAAAATTCACCTACCACCTGAATGGGGTTGGCCAAAGTGATATATACTGTCCATCCACAGTAAAAATGGGGTGTTCCATCGCGAGTGGCGGACAGTGTATATCACTTAGGCCAACTCCATTCAGGTGGTAGGTGCATTTTGAGCATTCCCATCAGTTCTGAGAGTTTCATCATTCCACTTCGAATATTACGGAAGATACGGGGGTGTTTCCATAAGAAGTGAGACAAATTCGGATTTTTCAGGACTGACATTTTTTCAGGAAAAAAGTATATTCGTAGTGAGTTGGTAGTCCTGATCACGAATCTGAAGGAATTTTGGGCCTATTTTGTCCCCTAATATATTTTACCGTAAAAATGGGGTGTTCCATCGCGAGTGGTGGACAGTGTATATCACTTTGGCCAACTCGATTCAGGTGGTAGGTGCATTTTGAGCATTTTCATCAGTCCTGAGAGTTTTATCGTTCTACCTCGAATATTACGAAAGATACGGGAGTGTTTCCATGAGAAGTGAGACACACTGTATAGGGTTGTAAGGACATGTTTTCATGTGAAATGACGTTTGGCAAATTTTTGGTTAGGCCGACAATTACACCATATGCACATACCTGATACACTATCTACTTTCATAAAACTTCGTCAGGCGGCGATACATATATGTATATACGTATACATATATGTGAATAGTGTATTTGTGAGCCCAGGTTTATACGAACACTTTCAATGGATAGCATGTTGGTCAGCCCACAACGGGCAATGCTGCATTTGCATTTGCATGATATTCTAACTAGATTGTCGTGGTGCAGAAATCCGATAATAGAAATGGGTGATCCACGCACACACACAAGCGTGTGTGTGCGTGGATCATACTTTATCTACAAGCAATTCAGATCAGGAATTGTTTCGCATAAAGAAGTTTTTTCGAGTGGATCACCCTTTATCTACAAGTAATTCAGATCAGGAATTGTTTCGCATAAAGAAATTTTTCCAGCGTTTCATAACATTTTCACTTGTAGAAAAGTGCTTAATCTGAAATCATACTTTCCCACTATCGACTACTTACCCGAAATCAGCTTTTTCGGATAACGGTGTCGAGTGCGGAAATGTACTGTTTCCGTACTAATTAGGATAATAACTAATAGTTCGTTTCCATTAGTTCGGACTTCCATTGTCTGATATTATATAAAATGATTTGAAATCCCTCAAAAAACTAATAAAAAGAATTAAAAATGAATAACTGAAAATAACAATTATACTAAGCAAAAAAACCTGAAATGAAATGATAATGAAATGAAATACAAGTAAAAATAGACCAACTGAACAAAAAAAACCAACTCCCGCCAAACGGTCATCTCTTACTAAACCGGTGAAGCGGAAAAAGGAGAGTGGAAATAAGTGAAAGTACTCGAATGACCCATAAATAGTCATCTCTCGGAGAAATCAGTCCAACCCATCACCCGAAGACAATTGTGGATACTACCAATTGAAACGTCGTGAAGTAGCTTGGCTTGGAATCTCCTTACTTTTTATTTTTTGTTCAATTGTTCTATTTTCACTTGTATTTCATTTCACTATCATTTCTTCTAAGGTGTTTTGGTTGATATAATTGTTATTTTCAGTTATTCATTTTTAATTCTTCTTTTTATCAGTTCTTTCAATTTCAAATAATTTTATATAATATCAGACAATGGAAGTCCGAACTGATGAAATTCATCATGAAACATTGACAATCACCTTCAAACAAACTAATAGTGCGTTATTTTATTCAGCTTGTCGTAGCATCTTTTATTTTTGCGCTATCTTAGATAGCGCAAATTCAAATTCAAATTTTCAAATTCAAATGATTTCGACCGCCTCAACAGAAATCGCACAGATTTGAAAAATTGCCGGCACAAAAATAATCGAAGTGTGACTGAGTAAAAATGAATAAATGAGAAATGACATTTTTATCACAAACAAAAAAATCTAAAATCTAATGAATGATTTGGTAATGAATTTATTTAAAAATGAATAGTGAATATATAGAATGTCTACTACTTTCAATAAATTCTATATAAAAATCCACAGCATCACTATGGCTTTTATAACTGAGTTGAAAAATCAGGTAAAAATCACACCAAGTATATTTACTATGACATGTCAGTAACGAAATTCTGAGTGACCAACATAAGGTAAGATATAATTTGTGAAACAGATATTAGTTTCTTCTTTTTACCAATTTTTTTTTTCGATAACTCGCTTTCAGTTTTTGGAGGTATGATGCTGTTCAGGTTCAGATTGAACATAATGAAGTAGAGGATTTTACAGGATTCTCCAATGTTTTTTTTTATTATGTTGATTGTTCATGACGATGAATACGTCATATCATCATCGATTATAACTGCAGCAGATATTTCAACCAAAGTAAAAAAGACTTGGAATATTTAAGTACAGAAAAAATGTTATCAGGTTGAATCAACATTCATTTGAATGAAGTATTTTTCAATTTGAGAACTGCTGACAAAAATTGTTCAATAAACCGTCTACAGAATTACTAATGCACACGTTGTATAAAAATATAACATAATTTTCAATGAATTGAAACTACAACGTAGATTGAAAAATATCAAATGAAAAAATATTAATATTAATTCATATTTCTATAAAAATTGTAAACGCATTCTTTGATTATAGCCCATTTTCTATTTTCAAATAGTGATGAATATGTCTTCTACTTAAATTTCAGATACGAAAAAGAACTCAATTAATTTTTTTTTGAGCATTTTGTTCTTCTTTAAAAAAAACTACACCTCACAATTTGATCTTCACAAACTTTATTTAAAAAATATATTACCACATGTTTCGTTACCACAGTAGCTTCATCGAGTGATTTGATCATTCATTCAAATCACTTGATAAAGCTACTGTGATAGCAAAACATGTTGTGATATATTTTTCAAATAAAGTTTGTGGAGATCAAATCGCGAGGTGTAGTTTATGAAATTACTATGGATCTTCATCAAGTAACGGCTGAATCAATCAGAAAATTAAAGGAAGCTACGACTAGTGGTACTACCTTCTGGTACTTTAAGTTAACTCTTCGGTGTGCCATTACTAATCAGAATATCTGATTTTTCAACATTTGCATCAAGGAAAAAAAAAACAAAAAAGCATTCAAATCACTTGATAAAGCTACTGTGCTAGCGAAACATGTTGTGATATATTTTCCAAATGACGTTTGTGAAGATCAAATCGTGAGGTGTATTTTTTGAAATTACTATGGATCTTCATCAAGTAACGGCTGAATCACTAAGACCATTTTTGTCTTTCATGTGTTTTGCGAAAAACTTCTTGACTATTTTGTTTTGTTCCTTACACCAAGTTTGTCTTCGAGAAGGTTTTATTGTTTTTGAAACTGTGCGTGTCTGATGATCTTAAATGAGGTCAGTGTGTTGAAAAACTCTATAAAGATATCAAACGGATTGAAAATGGAACCAACTTCAGCTTCTTTTTGTATTTATTATTCTCAAATGAATTGAAATGAAACTTTTTTTTTCGAAAGGACCCTCGTTTAATATCTCCAAAAATAATACAATAATGTAAATTTCCAGAAACACGTAAATTATTATGAAATATTATGAGGTATCGCTAAGATGCATACACACCCCCTCTACACATTCCCTTCAAAATATCAAATAAAATAACCCCATATGTGCCACCTATTGGGTAGATGATTTTATCAGGAATTCAATGATTATTTTTCAGGGTTGATTTCTAATTCACTGTGAAGAAGGACCTTGAAGTATAAGTGAACGACCTTTTAGATTAATTGATACAATCTCTTATAAAAACGTATACAACAGTTACCTCCATTGTTAACCCATTTATGCCCAACGGGTCGAAAACGACCCACTGCCTTTTATATATGCACCTGTTCATATAGCTATGTTGAGAGTGTTGCCCATAGTGGCATTCGAATGATAAAACTGCATATTTTGTTGTATTTTTAGTGAAAAAGCACGTTCTACAGCAAGTTGTTCGCATTTGTAACAAAAAAATATTTCTTCGGGTGACATGGCTAAAAGTAATTACTGGTAAGTATTTCAATTTTATAAAGAAAATGATCAATTTGTGATATCTTGTTGTTTATTCTTCAAAGTTCATAGTACATTCACATTTATGAAGTCAGGCTTGGACACTTCGAGTAAAATTGAGGTATAATTTGGTTGGGTCGCTAACGACCCGTTGGGTAGATATGTGATATATTTTTCTTATATTTAGGAAAACATCACTAACAACAGCCAGCTGTTAGATGAAATAGAAAGACTTGGCGAAGACGATCCTACTATTCCTGACTGATATATATTACTCCGCCTGACGACAACGATTTTGAAAGTGGTGAGGATTCTGGGGCCGAGGACTGCAATGATCCGAATAGACTGAATCCTAGGCAGCTTCAAGCAGAAGCAGAAAGCAACAAGCTAGAAGAAGACAACAGTGACAATGAGAAGGAAACTCAGTTACAAGAGGAAAGTGGACTGTCTAGAAAAAATGTATCACATGAAGAAATGAGTGAGAGATAGGTTTCTCACTTTAAAAATTTAACCCACAAATGAAGTATTTTAAATGAGTGGCATGATGGGTTCTTCAATCAATTTCACTTACTTAAAGTTATCCAAACTTTGCCAACCAGTAGAGTTTTCCTGATATGAGTTTTCCTGATATTTGTCCAACAATGCATCAGCCAGTGTTCCAATATTATTACCTGTTCCTCATGAACATTTTGCACATACAGTGAGATTTAAATGTGAGTGTAAGGGAAAAATTATTAGTGATATGATATTGAAATTACCTTTTTACCGATTTACCTAATCTATATTTGGGTAGCCTTATCATTTGTTTGGGTCCTGGTATCATGGTAGTGTATGTCCTCCTGCTTAGTTAATTTTAATACAATACAACTCAAATAACTTATCAATAGATCAAGAGAAAAATGAAAACTTAAACAATTAATAGTCTTCACATTTGGTGTCCTCCTCTTCATAACAGATAACTTATAGGTACTTCTCCACTCCCTAGAGATTTTGGTGAAAATGGTGACAATCTTGAATCCTTGTATTTGTGCAATAATCTGCTGGACCGATGTCTGCAATATGTCGTGGAATGTCCAGTATTGGTGTTTTTTTTTGTGATTCAATGCTACATAAAGATGAGTGTTCATATTATTTGTTGCAGGATCACCCTGGGGGACCCTGGGAAGCTGGGTCCGGCTATTGGCCTATAGCCAGAAACACGTGTCCGCGGTTTGCCCCCCTTTTTTGAGTATCACCAAAAATGCTAGTCCATCCCGTATACCTTTTCCTTTTCTGAACCCTGTTTGATAAGGAGATAAAATTTTATTATGTTCAATATGCCATTCAACCCTGTTTTTATAAGTTTTTCCAAAATTTTCAAGCCGCACGATTGTAATGCGATCGGTCTGAAGTTATTGAAGTCAGTGGGGCATTTGTTTCTTTTTGAAAAACCTAGAAACTCTTTTCAATCTGTAGGTACCGTGCGTCCTCTTGATATATTATTATATAGATCTGATAATTTATGTTTGAGTATATGTGGTATCTTATCAAACATGACATATGGTATGTTATCCCGTCCTGGTGCAGTGCTCTTGGTGTATCTCATGCTAGTGTTCAACTCTATAATATTAAATGGTTCTGACTCTGTCATAATGGGTATTTATTCAAAGCTAGGGTTTATGTCACAAATTGATAAATTTGCTAAAAATGTTTCTGCTACATTACTATCTGGTAATTTATTGGCTATGGTTAGTGGATTATTCCGATTTGAAAATTTTTTAATCATTCTCCATACATAAGACATATTGGTCTCTCTATTAAGTGAGGAGCAAAATTTGCGAAACCCAATGCGTTTTTTTTTCTTAAGAAACCTCCTTGTCCTTGCAATAATTTGTTTTGAAGCTATGTAGTTATCAATAGTAGGATATTGCTTGAATACTGAAATAATTCTTTTTCGTTCATCTACTTTCTGGTCACATTCATTATCCCACCATGGGCACACCGGAGTGGTTCTATTATTTGATTTTCTTTTTGGAATAGCTACCTCGGCTGCATTATTCATGAGCCTCTGTAATTTCCTCATATGAGTATTTTTTTTGATTATTCATATTGTCTAATATGTAGCTATGATATATATCCCAATTTGCATTGCGATATATTCTGTTATTCCTGGTGCTTGTATGTTCTTTGCCATTATAGAATCACCAATTGTACACATTGTGGGATAATGATCGCTAAATCCACAGTCGACTAAAACTTGCCACGTACATTTAGTAGCTAAACTTGCAGATACTATTGTCAAATCTATTGGACTAGGATTATCCGTTGGATTTTGAAATCGTGTTGATGTACCATCATTCACGACAACTAAGTCGTTATCCTGCATAACAGACATCAAAATGTTGCCATTACTATTACTTTTGTTACTTCCCCAAACAGGATGATGCCCCCGAAATTTTGCTCAAAATTCTATTCATTGTATTACATGTTGGAATGTTATTTCACGTACTATACATGTTGATTACATGGATATTTCCTATTGTTATAACATTGAATTGATAATTATCACTGTCTAGGGCATTATCATAACTGATTATCTTGTACTTGAGATTAGATCGTATGAGAGTGGCGGCCCCCCGTAACCATCTTTCCTATCGGTTCTAACTATGTTATACGTTTTGATTTCAAATTTTTGTTCACATTTGAGCCATGTTTCATTCAGCTGAATGATATCTGGTTCATATTCGTGTTCACACTTCTAATGTTCCACTGTAATATCTTGAATTTTATAAGTGCAATATTTTTGTGTTTGCCGTCCGGTTCCAAGATGCTTTGCATCTCGGTCCGTAAAGCCTTTCAGTTGATTAAATAAAATCACAAGTTGATTTTGTACATTTGACGGAATTTCTGAGAATAATGTCAAAAATTTTTTAATTATTTCGTTTTCTGTAGTTGCATTGTCATGAATTGTTGTTTTAGGTGTGGTACCAGTGGGCCTAAATGATTTAAAATTTCCACTTGAAGTATTTTCCTTAATGTAAAAAGTTTCTAAGTTATTTCGACTATTTTCTTTGTTAGTATGGTCCATTATAACCCCATTTTTGGTCAGTCCATCAATGTCATTCAGAGCATTCCCGTCCACATCCGTGGTTTGTACCTTATTTTTGTTTGTCTGACTGTTTTTAACTATTTGTGTAAATGTGCGTTTGTTGTTCGTGTTTCTGTCCTGACAAAATTGTCGTCTGTGTCTAATTGGTATATTTTCTGGTATATTGTTGTCTGGACTGTTACTCTGTGATAGCGGAGGAAAGTTTTGATTTATTTGAATTGTACTAATGGAATCTCGCCCTTTGGGAAAAAATTGTGCCGTTTCAAAATATGAAATATTCTCAAAAGTCAGGTTCTCTCTAATAGTTTCCTAGCGTTCGTATTCTTTACAATTCCTTTGTTTGACTTGTGATTACCCTTACAATGATAGCATTCAATTTCTACGCAATTTTCATATTACTCTTTCGTATCATGTTCCTTTGAACAA
The DNA here is from genome assembly GCF_000500325.1 of Leptinotarsa decemlineata. Taxonomy (NCBI): domain Eukaryota; kingdom Metazoa; phylum Arthropoda; class Insecta; order Coleoptera; family Chrysomelidae; genus Leptinotarsa; species Leptinotarsa decemlineata. The sequence goes on along the minus strand of NW_019289587.1, from coordinate 316,603 downwards.
CTAAAACATTTACGTTTATCTTTACACTGCTTACTTGTGTTATGTGACCATATATTAGACACACATAACATTGTGTTACTTGAGGTACATAAGGTGTGACAAAATGTGTCATATAAGATAATTCAACCTTTCCTGGTAATGTAACCCCCTCAAATGTTATGAGTACTGTAGTTATAGGTTTATACTGTGTTTTTCCGTACTCTACCACCGTCCTGTTCATTCTCCTCACCTCAAGAACTGGAAATTGACTTTTTGTCATATGTTTAATCTCTTCATTTAAAAAATTAATACTAATTCCTCGGGTAATGCCCTTGCAAGTTACATAATTATATGGTATATACATTTTGTATACCCTGTTTTTAATAGTTTCATTATTAACAAAATTATTTGCATCAATTTTCCTATTGAATTCTACGCCAATTTTATTGATACCTTTATTTTTAATCCGAATATTATTTAATTTTGAATCAGAAATCTCCTTTGCTATCTTCAAGTGATTGAATCTGTTTAAATCTGCTTGAAATCTGTTTTTCCGTTAATCAGCTGTCGCCCCATACGAACGACCACTCTCAGAAGTTGAGAAACTTGTGCAAGCTAAGGACTAACGAGGTCTTACCTTTTAACGTGTGATTCCTAACACGGTCCTAACACGTCCAATATTATTTTCCGATTCTTGTGTAGCCTCGATTATAACAAGAAACCGTCCCAATGATCCTTTATAAAAACGTATCTCCTTTTTTTTGTCCCTGCGTGTCAGGTTTTTTTGTCATGTTAGTGGTTAGATTGTGTTCAGATAAGGATTGCAATTCACGGTTTCGAAGTTCATAAATATTAAATTCATTGATATTATCTGCAAAAGTTTGTGAGTTGAAGATATTCTCTACTTCTTTGACGTTGCTATCCCCATCGTCACAACTTCCATCTCCTATGTTCGCTTTTTTTATAGGGGGAGGTACATCTCCCCCCGTATCCGAATCCATATTCCCGAAATCAAACTATGGATGATATGCAAGTTGAAAGAAAACATAGAATAAGAATAAGTACAATGCACACCCGAATTTTGCCCTTTTCTTGCGCCTGGTCTCTCATTGTATTCTAGTATATCAAACATGTTAAGTATATTGCAGTGGCTGTCTGTTTCCCAGAGACTGTACGAGTTAGCAATGATATTAATTTTCAAACTAACACATAACTTGCTTCCAACTTATTTTGAAGAATTCTGTATTAATAAATCTCAAATCCATAACCACTTAACAAGAGCTAGTAGCTCCCAAAAATTCCACCTTCCTCGAACTAATTTGACTAGTACGATGAAGTCTTAATTTTATAAAGGTTTGAATGAGTATAAAAAACTCCCACTTTCGTTGAAAGATTCAATTAATGTTTTCCAATTCAGAAAAAACTCATAAACTATATAAAATACCATCCTTGATTTTTTTTCTGTTTGGTAATATATTTATTATGTATATCCTCATGTTGAAACCATTCTGGAATCATTGAAAAATGGTTTTTATAATTCTTTTTTCTTCTATCATATCATCATTTTTGTTATTTATGTCATTTATTTATATATTTTTAATTTTATAAATCAACAATTAAGGCAAAATATAAATTATAGTTCAATACCACCTCCACAAGCCACATAAACAACAGTTGTTTTGTTATTTATTTATATAGAGGAAGATAGGTTAGGTGGACAAAATGTCATATGTCACAGAATGTCTCGGAACTCGGAACAAAAGTAAACAGAACAGCACGCCACTGAAATATGTCATCTTTGTTTGTCTTATACAGGTAACAGATTCATTGTCCTTTATTAGAGCTATAACCTATGTTCCCAAATGGTGAAATAGAAACGAATCCCTTTGAATGTTGAATGCATTATTTCCTTCCTCTATTTTTTGGCATTTAAATAATTTTTTAAAGAAAAAGGTTGAAATGATAAGTTTAAAATGCGTTGTTTCAGAGCTCTTTTATGAAAACTACTTGATTTTCGTCAGGAGGAACATTCCCCATTGAGAGCAATTGATTATGACCTTGAATAAAAAAAAGAAATGAATAATATTTACGTCTTACCTCAGGACTACAAGAGTTGTGAATTCCAAGCAATTCAGAGTAGGGTATTCCTTATACAGTAGGATACGTGCATTCAAGTTTAAAAGACAAATATTTTAAGAAGCGCCGCTGAAGGGCGTCTAACTAATCTATATGAACCTGATAGTAGAAACTCCACACAACAGATGCATATTCTAGCCTAGATGGAACAAAAGTGAAATAAAGTAATTTCAATTAACTAGTTTAGTGATCCAATAGTTTTTCTGAAAAAAGTTTGGTTGGGTAACAGGATCAATGTCGTCAAGAAAAATGTCGTCAAGAAAACAATTGTTTTTTTAAAGAAAAAATTGATCCTATTACCCAACCAACCTTTTTTCAGTAATTTCAATGTTGCAGATTTTTACTCTTTAGTATTTCTAACAAAAAATCCATACACGTGATAAGCAGATGTTAGAGTAGTGTCAATATATTTATTGAAAGACAGGGATGAATCAAAAGTAACACCTAGAACGGTGAGTGTGTCAGGACACTCCAGAACTTAATTGTTTATGACGTAGTTGTGTAATGTCGGATTCGTTTTCAGTAAATAAGGCATTACATTGTATTTGGATATGTTGAGGGATAGTTTATTATTCTTACACTATATAGCAACACGGTTTAAATTAAGGGCGAGACGTTAGCAATCAATAGAACATGTTATATTGTATACAGTTTCAAATCATCTGCGTATTGCGTATCTGCGAAGAAAATTAACATCAATCTCAGCTCCGATATCATTGATGAACATATTGAATAGGGGGAGTTCCAGGTTTGACCCTTGTGGTACACCAGATGTATCTAGATATTCGACAGACTTGAGGCCATTGAGTTGGACTTACTGGTTACGGTTGAAAAATTCTATTCGAAGAGAGTTATTAGGTCATTGGATAACCCAAAAGTCAAAAGCTTGTTATTGAACAGGATACTGTCTGTCTGTCGAACGCTTTAGAAAAATCAGTGTAGATGACATCAGTCTGAGACTGACAATTCAACACCCTATGCAATACATTCAGTAATTTTCACAATATATGGTGAAACTGGCCGATACTTGATGAAAATCCTTAGCTAACGTATTCAAGAAATACTTTATTGTGACATTTCCACTAAACAGTTTTACAAAAACGCAACACGTGTTCTCCATACAATGGCTTCTTCGGGTGTAAAGACACGCCCGAAGAAGTCATTGTATGGCGAAACACGTGTTTTTAAAACTGTTTAGTGATAATCTCACAATTAAGTGTTTTTTGAATACGTTAATTTTTACAAGATTAGTGAAGGTTGAACGCCCTTTCATAAAACCGTGTTGATTGGGGCTATATTGTTGCTGACATGACAGTAGATTAATAATTATCAAAGACGAATTATCAGAAGTCAAAGCGACTTTTCTTGAAAAGCACTGTACCCGAAATTGAAGCACTAATATTTGTTGATGAAAATTTCACTAATTTGAACAATTCATTTTAGATACAAATAACAAATGGTGAGTAAACTATTCTTCATTTGGTTCCACAAAATCAACCCCAATTGTTAAGATATTAATATTAAGAAAATTATTTTTCACCATTTATATCAACGGGATATGTCATCTCGCCATCTCGTCATCTCGTTAGTTTTGCTAACGACATTCACATCGAGCTACAATACACTTGAAACTTTTATAACTGCCACAGAATCTAGAGCAGAACTCTGTTTCACGACAAATCGTCTCAAAACAATAGAGACACAACAAAAGTCATAATTTTCTTCTCCAACAAAAATTACACTAATAGATCAACTGCTACACAATTAGGTGGTAATGAAGTGGAATAGCTATATTGATAGTCTGTACAACAAACTGTTGTGGAACAGTAGCACATCGGGTTGGCATTAGTGGTTTGTTCTACTCATTCTATCGACCGCTATATCGAAAGGTGGTTCGAGCCCTACGGCCAAACGATCGATTTTTCAATGCGTGTCGTCCAACCCGTGCTAGGAATCGTACGTAAAAAAATAAAAACTCGTTAATCATCAGGTCCCACAAGTTTTCGAGGGGTTGTCATTCATAGGGGGCTACAGCTGGTTTATGGAAAAACAGATGAAACTAAATATACCCTACCTCATAAGGGGTGTTTCCTCAATAACATGCTAATATTTGAGAAAGTATTCGTTACATACAAACCATCACAATTGGTTAATTCTTCCAATTCCATATGATAAAAAGTATTGTACTATTTAGTACAATAATCTATACATATCTATACAGATTGTTGGGAAATTATTAAATATATAAATTAAGTTCATCAAACTGTAGTACCATTATAAACTGACTCATGTTACTAAAAAAATATACTAGATCATGATCTTTGTAAGCTCCAACTGGGTTAGATGAAATTAAGGCTCATATACAAGTTATTTGTGAAAACTTACCTCCTCCTATTCCATGTCAATTTTTCTCCTGATCATCTGCAATAAAAAAAAATAATTCATGAACGTGTTTGGTATATAACTACAGTATAACTACAGAATAGGCAAGGCCAAAAAAAATTAATAATAATAAATTTAGTTTCGATAAATTACTAATTTCTTTTCGATGTTAACTTGAATACGAAATATGTGTTGAGAATAAAATTTTTACAGTTTTGGTGCGTGCAACAAAATGTGATACCAACCACTAAAAACTTCGAGTATTATTTTAATGCAACTTCAAATTTCAGTGAAAATATGAGACAATATGAACATTGAAATATTCAGCAATATTAAAGCACTGCCAGTATCGTATTTAATTAACGTTTATAGTGCCAATACTGCCAATACTGTATTACTGGGTTGATGAAAAATATTGCAAAATTCAACTTACCTTACCTTATTAACAGTTTTGAGAAGTATATGTTTGTGTACCCCTGAGATTACTGGTCTAACATAGTATGATGGATAGATGATTTTGAAATAAAACTTCTTTACGCGCGTTTGATTTTAGGAGTAAGCTGGTGAATGTGTAACGAGAGCGTTACGAAAAATGTGATCGGGCGAGGCAAACGGAAGTCGAGAGGGAAGTATAAATTAGTGAAGAAAGAAAGACAGAGAGGTGCGAACACACATTTACGGTCGAGTAAGCTATGAAGAGTTAAGAGAAAACTATCATACTCTGCCACTAATTTTGCCAGGAGATTTCAATGCAATTTTGCGCCCGAAGATGTTTCAACCTATCTTGATGAAATTTGGCTCCTAATTATGAATTGAATAAGACTTAACTTTTTTAAATGACATTTTTCGATATTCAAACATGAAACCATTGAATTTTTTCGAAAAAAATTTAAATTTCATCAGATAACGAATGACAGTAATGAGTACGTATTATTATTAGTCAATTATTAGATATTTATCTTTCAATGAAAAATTGTATTTCCGACCTAAATGGTGCCTGTCACTTTAGGTTTATAATTTTCGTGAATATTTGTTTGCAACACGAGAAATAAAATTTTAATATGTTCCTAGATGCAATAATGAGCCACGCAGTATTTGTAGAGCAAGCACGAGACAGTGCACCTTGTGCGGCAACACCGATTGAGTAACCTAACCCTTTCAGCGCTAGGTAAATATAAGACAACACGACAACGCCGCGTGTAGCAGGAGCAGTGGATGACAACCGAGCGCCGCCGAACGCAGACCGGGCAAAGGCGCACGGACCCCTTCTCAAGTGCCTAAGTGGACGGTCGGCAACGCAAGCCATACCTTTTAAGGCGCGATGGAAGTGCCAAGTGCGTTCGAGTTACTTTGCCCCCTTCCCTCTCCCGCTTACCCGCCTCACGATCTGCTTTACAACTATATAATCACATTTTTTACAGTGTTCCGTTTCCGATTGATTACCAAAAGCAGGAAAGCTCTCTCGACTGCCTGGTCTGGCTGTGCGCTTCGCTCTATCTGCCGGATAAACGACCTGACACAAGTTAGGGTCTTTTCCAACACGCTTAAAATAACGTTTTGTCGATTTGGCCAACCTGAGTAAAAATAAACGTATGGTTGAACTTTACAAAAACCGACGCGAAGTACAGGGAGAGCATATTATAAAGATACATACACTTTGAAGCGACTTGAATACTCGCCCAACCACGAGTTCAACACGCTGTAGTCGATCACTCGTAGCGTTAATGAAACATTTCGAGAATTTTTCAAAAAACTGAAAAAAAAATTTATGTGGTCCAGACACGAAATGGTTAGATTTTATGTGTCCAACACATTATAAGCAGACTTCATTTAAAACATATGTTTCTGTGTATTTCTTGAAGCACAAAGACCCCCTGCCGCGTCTATATGCCTGAAGGCGATAAACTGATGAACTATCCAACGAATTTTCATAAGGTTTTCACTAATGGACGGAGTGATTCATGAGGCAGGTTTATGTGTATAATAATTAATGTTTCGTGTGAATTGGTTGGAATATGACGATATTATCGGTGAGAATACGAGGCAGTGGTGCTATCAGTGCGAGCATTCATCGAATACACTTCCTAATCCCTTTGAAGTATAACAAAACAATTCACTACTTATTGTTCTTCTTTTATAAGGCTACACAAAATTTCACGATGGCATATGCCAATCTTTCAAGGTAGCTTATATACTTATTTTGATGTGGTAATTAGAAAGTTATTATTTAGACGGATACGATATAAATTCTCAACAAATGAATACGTTAGTTATCCAAGAGCCAGTTCAATGGATGCATGAATGAATGAAAGACTAGTAAATAATTTACTACAATGTAATAAGAACCTTAGCCACAACAAGGCGTGGCCGGGTCTGCTAGTATATATATGGTGATGGTGAATCCGTTTGTTTGTTTTCGACCCTTTTTCGCAACCAAGTGTTGCCTATCCTTCACACTTGGCTGTACCGTACTGACGAAGGCTAAATAGCCAGAGACACGTGTCTGCGGTTTGCCCTCTTTCCTATGAGTGCTCGTCCAATAACTTTTTTTCATCGATAATACCATGTCACTCAATATCCATCATTCTTGTTGATTTATCCTGGACCCGGATGTCACGCAGGTTGCTATAGCTGCACCCGTGACGAAGTTGGGAGTTAGTCCTTGTAATCACAAGGTCATTAATTTCGTTTAGTCGATCCGACCAACAAATATACCGGTTTCGGGGTGATTGCCCCATCATCAGTAACGGGGCATGGTCTCTTAAGAACGGTGTGAACCGTCTGAGTATCACGACCAAACGTACCTACAAAGTCGTAGGTCTGCATTAGAGGAAAGGGGCAACCTTTAGCATGTCATATACAGTGTTATCCCCAAAGTATACACTATATGGGAAACTTATTTATTAAGGGTTTTCCGACAAAAAGTTATTGCTGATAAAAGTTTGTGCATCCCCTAAAACTGAACATACACCAACGAAATACAGTAAAACACACGTAATATACGAGGAGCCTTCAAATATTTGATTTTGAGGCAAGGGTAAAGTACTCTCATTTTGAAAAATCTCGGGAAATGTTATTTGGAAAAGTTGTTCAGCATCAAAAAATACACCTAGATTTGAAGTCGTGGCCGTTTAAGTGAAGTTATATTTTTCAACTTTTTTTTTAAATAGGGACTACGAAAAAAATTGCTAAAACGGNAAATAATTTTCTGTTCTATGTTTTCAATCGAATACAAAATGTCCCATGCTATGTTTTCGAGGTCCTTTTGAAAACAGAGCATGTTTATGTTACGTAGAGACCTAAAACTTGATGAATAATCGTGACAGGCTTTCAGTTCTACATTCAACAGCATGATTAATTCAAATTTAAAAATTGATATTTAATAGTATGAAAGTAATGTGAAGTAATGAAAGTAATAGTGTAGTATAAATATCCACAACAATCATTTATATTACAGAATTTCATCTACTTACATTTTGGTTATGTTCTGTGTTATATTCGTTATGCTCTGTGTTTTGATTTGATTATCAATATAAGAGCTGAAATTGAAACATATTTCTAGAAGCTTTATCTCTATTTAACATGAATTTCAACTTGTGAACTAGACTACTGCAAGAAAAATCACCTCATGAGTAGTCCACTTTATAAGCTATCTTTCATATTTTTGAGAGTCTAACAAGAATTTCAACTTATGAACTGGACTCCCTGGAGTTCGAGTCTCTCTAGCTGCGTAACCTGTATACATTCCTAATTGTCATAATCCCTACAGAGTGGATGTATTTATGAACACATATCAAAGGTTTTTAAGTATCTACTTGTTTGAAAACTGCTCATGTTCGGCCCATACCCAAAATTGCAAATCATTTGAATATCAACATATCTGTGTGAACATCTGTAAGGTTTGAACCGCTTAAGCAACGATCTCTTCTCAAAAAAAAACGAATCCAATTGTATTGGCGGTTTCTCTCAATGAAAAAAAAATCAGTTCGAGCATATTATCTTCGACTCACCGTCTTTTTCATCTCCTCCAATTTCCCAGCATCCCAAACAAAATAAAATCTTGAATATTGTTTTGCGTATCCAGTATACAAAGATAAAAGTTGACCTAAGTGGCATATGACCTTACAACATTCGATAATAAGGTCACCTAGGTTAAAAAAATCCCGATAATGTATACACCACACCTAACAATTGACCAATTCTACAGACACACATGCATGCTTATGCTAAGCGCGATATAGTTAACTGTTTTGATAGGTCAGTAAATTGACGTTTTGCTACGCCTCTGATAAGAAATGCCACAATTCGTTACTGCTCGCAACGATGTATTGTCGATGACTCATCTAATATCAATTCATATTATCAAACGATTCGAATTTCACAATGCAGCCATTTACAAGATAAATTCGTTCGGAGGAAACTCTGGGAAAGTTATCAACATCCAGTTCGAGTTACTCAATTAACATCGAACAATATTTTTCGTATTTTAAAAGTTTATATCAGAAACAGGTTGTATGAAGTAGTCTTCTGCTATACTTATTCATCCAGTTTATTTCCTTCACTTATACCACTTCGCCTTATACCAAATATCAACCTTAAACAAGAATTTTGTAATTTCTGAATGCGTCCGGAATCTCTATTATCTAAACACGGCCCATATATGCTATCACAGAAGTTCATGTGTGAGCGAACAATTGAATCACATAGTTCTTTCTTTGTGCTTTGATTTAGAAATTTTCTCCGAGGGTAAGTCATTTTCAAATTAGCATAGCCAATTTTTAACTTTGACGTGACGTGCTCCGTGAATTTGAGTTTATTGTCAATTATCAAACCCAGATTTCTAGCGGATGATCTGAAAGAAATAATCTCATTAGCTATACTGATGTTCAAACATGCCTGCAATTCTTCTCTGATTCTATCATTACAAAATAGTATAGCCATGGATTTTTTTGGATTGATTTTCAATAAATGTTCACTTGATACTTCAAAAACTTTTTGCAGATCATAGTTGAGGGAATATTCTGCTGCTGCAGTATCTGATGGGTTAAAGGAAAAGTATAGCTGCGTATAGATGATACTTGCAAAAAGTTAATGACTTTACGAACTGTGCAGTATAGATCGCATAAAATAATGGACCCAAAATACTTCCTTGAGATACACCAGTGGTGACAGTAACCACCGTCGATGTCTCATTTTTATACACTACTCACTGTAGTCTGTTCGTTAGGAATGATTTTATCAAATCGCAAGCTCGCACAGAAAAGCCGATATGATTTAGAATTGCCAATAGAATTCTATGATTCAACATATCGAACGCTTTTGTGTAGTCCAGGAGTACCAGGATCGTTGCCTTACTTCCGTCCATTCCCCTCAGAACATCATCTAACACATCAGTCAATGCAGAGCTACAGCTGTAACCTGGCCGAAAACCTGATTGTTTCGCTGGTAAATAATTTATCGAGTTGATAAATGGCTATTTGAGACTCAATGGCTCTTTCGAGCACTTTCGAAAGAACAGGTAGAATCGAAACTGAACGTAATTGTGAATACTCTGATGGTGAACTTATTTTTGGCAGAGGATTGACAAGAGCTTCCTTCCATAACTGTGGAAAATAGGAGTTTTGTATACAAGAGTTAATTATATACGTTATATGTGGCACAATAAAGGGGCAGCATAGTATTATTAGAGTAATATTAAGGTTACCACACCCAAATGCGTTAGACTTAATACCTTTCAAAGTTTGAAAAACAAATTCTTCATTCACCTCCACGAATGTAAAAAAATGTGGTAATTTTTCAGCAGTATATAATAGTAAACTAGTGCTTGGCTGGCGAGAGTTTTTACATGAGTCAACAAAGTACCGATTGAGTGCCTCAACGTCCTGTAGTTAGTTCTTCTGGTAAAGAAGCATTGTTTTTCTTTTTAATGTTTAGTTTTTTCAGTTCTTGCCATTTCTGTTTTTGATTGAGTTTTTTAAATTTATAGTTCAGATATGCTTTTTTTCGGCCCTTACAGCAGCAGTGACAACATTTCTCATAGTTTTGTAATATTCCCTATGTTTCACCATTTTTGTTAACCGATAACGATTGAGTGATTCATTCCTTAGTTTTTGCATTCTGCGAATATTATCTGTAATCCATGGACTATATAGTTTTCTTTTGTTTTTCTGTTCTATGTTTTCAATCGAGTACAACATGTCCCATGCTATGTTTTGGAGGTCCCTTTGAAAACAGAGCATGTCTATGTTACGTAGAGACCTAAAACTGAATGAATAATCGTGACAGGCTTTCAGTTCTACATTCATGGAACAGTAAACGATCATGTGATCAGATATATCAAGATCCCGAACGCCAGAATCAAAAACATCTTGAGAATTGGTGAAAATCAAATCAATCAATGTTGAAGAATTGCCAGCTGTTCTAGTGGGTTGGTTGATAATTTGTAATAAACCAAATGTGTCTACTAGATTCTTAAGAGTAACCACATAGTTATCATCATTCATGAACATATTGACACCGAATATCATAATATCATCGGTTTCAGTGAATAATTCAGTTAAAGTATCTTCGAAGTGATCTATAAATTGTGCAAAGTTCGAATTGTGAGGGCGATATATATTTCTTATGATAATTTTTCTATTTGGAATTGTAGTTTCAATCCATATCTTATAAGCGAATGAGTGACAAAAAATTATTGTTTTCAGTGTACCTGTCCAATTTATCAGCGTGCCCAGATAATTCAAACTCTAATTACTACTGAATGATGAATGTAATACACACAGTTTTTATCTCAGGGTGCACTTTGTGTTCGTATACAGCTGTGCTATAACTTTCATATATGTTGTTGCACTTTTTTCAGGAGCACACACAAAACAGTTCATTCTACTTTGTATTCTTCTGATTCTAATGGTTCTAATTCTCCAATAAAATATCCACTTCCCATTCATTTGGTACAACTGTTTCTTGTTGTTTGTATAAAATTGTTTTCCCAAATCCTCTACTCGCACTCCATTTGTTCTGTCTTAGTTTTAGGGTACGTTTGACCAATGGACAATTCGCAATCTCTTACTGAGTTATCTCGAAAATCAGGAATCTGTCGTACAAATGTTTTCAAGATCCTTCATGAATATCTACAAATTTCATCCATTTAAGATTAGACTGGTTCATGAATTGAACGAAGATGATTTCGACAGACGTATCGAGTTTTGTGAAAGTCTCACTGAACGGATCAACTTGGATCAGAATTTCTTCTATGAAATTTATTTTTCAGATGAATGGAGAGGTGAATCGGCAAAATTGTCGATATTGGAGTGATACGAATTCTCATTTATACCGTCAAGTTCATATCCAACGACCTCAAAAATTGAACGTTTGGGCAGGAATTTTAGATGACCACATCATAGGACCTTTTTTTATTGATGACAATTTGACTAGTGACAAAGCACTGCCTATTAGGGGCTTATTTCATCAATTTTTATTAATAAGCAATTATGCTGATAGAGAAACAACAATTCCGGAAATATTTTGTTGTAACTGGTAGATCATTAAGATATGATTGGGGTAATCGTTCCCCCATTCAAGATATCAAATTCCAATAATCAATTTCACAAAAGAACAAGTGAATAGTCATTGATGGATGTAAGACCTGAGTTGTATCTATCCTGTTGTTGCACTGTTTGCAGCTAGGGTCTTCGATATACAACCCTGTTTCATTTGGGTACTGGACTACTCACTGGACAGTGTCCAGTGAGTAGCACTCTTATTATTCAGAACAGATTCCTGCTCTGTTAACATTTTGATAACGCCACAGCTAGTTAAGATCCCACATATTGGGAGTTGGGGGGACACCTAATTCATCATAATGTAGAACATAGAACACAGAACAAGAACACACATAGAACAAGATAGAAATGTATAGCGACAGCGAAATGTACAGTTTCATAATGAAATCCATCATAATATACTTCATCACAACGTACTTTTTCATAACGTACTTCGCCATAACGCTAACGCATCATATCATTCAATCATAAACACGATGCATCATAAAATCATTCCATCATAACAGCAACGCATCATAACATCAAACGATCATATTCGTAATCGGTAGAAACCGTAACGCGTCATAACGTACTTCATCACAACGTAAAACATCATAACGTAAAGTATCATAACATACTTCTTCATAATCTTATAGTCTATGCGCTTGCTTATACTATATGGCAATAAAGGAGGAAGTTGAAGTTTTGAACTCATTGAAGATCTGAAAATAGCCCTATGATACTGAAGAAGCTTAAATATGATGAAATACTTGAATTTATTCATTCATTGTTCCTAATGTTTCATAATTCTGCATTATAATGTTGAGTGAAAATTTGAGACAGTTGGCTGCCTTGAAGACCCATTCACACCACAAAACTAATTGCGAACGAGTTGGCCATTCGCCATTGGCCATTGCTATTGGTTGATTCTATCGCTTCAATGGTCCTAATTTTTATTAAATTGTGTATAAAAATTGAAACTATATACATAACATATATAAGATAAGCAAAGAAAAACTTGCCATGATTATCAAGGTTCAGGAATTGTTGAGTTACAATAGAAAATATGACTTTTTTTCTTCGAACTAGTTGTTTTTTATAAAATTCGATAGATTTTTTCGTAATGTAAATAGTTTTTATCAAAACTAGAAAAATTAAAGAATCGACGTTGATAATTATAGGGGCATCTACATTTTAGGACCATTTTCAAAAGTATTGGAGACTCTCAACTCTTTAGAAAAATTCAACCTGCTGACCCCTTGCCAACATGTATTTCGTGAAACAAAATATCCACAGGAAGTGCAACATCAGACCTGGTACAATATATATCCGGAACGGAATAATTATGTGATAGGAATCTTTTTGACATATCTCATGCTTTTGACGTTCTTATTGCACACATCTTGCGAAAGAAGTTGGATGCATTGGGTTTTCGAGGCGTGGTGAATGATTGGCTGATTTCGTACATGAGAAATCGAAACAGTTATATTAAAATTGGGAAAGAACTTTCCAAGGACGAATAAAATTGATTTAGGGACCCCATAAAGGGGTATCCTCGGACCTCTTCTTTTTCTCTTGCACATGACTTGAATAACTTTATCAAAGGAGGTAGGTTGTTCATGTATGCAGAAGATACTTCGATAGTAGTTACAGGGGATACTTCCCAAGAAGTTTCCATAAAAACTGACAATGTTATTGAAGATTTTGTACTTTGGTGTGATATCAATCAATCAATTGTTAATTTAGAGAAAACAGAATAGTTGCAATTTTCATTAAAACAGTTGGCAGTTCAAAGTGCCTAGAAGCCTGAACTATAAATTTCTTGGTAAGATGATTGACGAAAAATTTATTTGATCTGAACAAATCAACTATGTGTGCAAAAAATTAAACAAAGCATTTTGCCCTATTTACAGATTAAAGTATACCCTAAGCAAAACATCGCTAGTCGATGTTTACTATGCTTTCGCTCATTCAGCAATTAGTTATAACATCATATGGAAACAAGCAACGGAATGTAGATTAGGTTAGGTTGGGTCCAGGGTGAGTGGGTCTATTCGACCCTCCACCGCAACCCGCAAGGGTTTGTTTTGGCCCACACCTATTCACACTCGACCAAATAAACCAGCTTCTTAACGAAGCCGATTAGTTTATATGGTGAGTGGTCCTTCAGGTCAGATGGAAAAAGTACTGTTCCTTCGAACTATAAAAACCTGATTCAGTCCCCAGCGGGGCAGGTACAAAGTATGTGCTCTGCTGTTTCATCATTTTCCAAACAGAAGCNATTGTTCTAAAGATTTTATTAAATTGATGGTATACACAGAAAAAAGTAAAGGGCCCAGGATTGAACCTTGAGGCACCCCCGAGTTCAATGTCATATATTCGGACTGATTTGATTCAATTTTTACACACTGTTTACGATTGTCTAAATAATTTTGTATAAGGCCAACAGCCGATTCTGAAAAACCTATATAGTGCAAAATATTAAGCAGTAATTTAAAGTTGATAGTGTCAAATGCTCTGCTGAAATCCAGCAGTACCAATATTGCACACAGACCTTTATCCATTGAGGCAATGATATCATCGACTATATTAAGTAAGGCTGTCGTACAGCTGTAGCCTTTACGAAAGCCAGATTGAACAACAGGCAATAGTGAGTGGTCGGCTAAATGCTGTCTTATCTGTACTTCAATGGATCTTTCTAGAATCTTGGAAAGCATGGGTAGGATACTTATTCCTCTAAGATCCTTGTATTCTGAAGGATTTTGTTTCTTGGGTAGAACTTGAACCACTGCTCTTTTCCAAACAGTAGGGACAACACCCCTTGAAAGGCAGAAATTTATGATGTGTGTAATATATGGCACAATTAGAGGACAACAAAGTTTGATAAGTTTAACATTCAGCCCATCACAGCCCATTGCATTGGAATTAATTTTACAAATGCTGTCATATACAAAAGTGTCATTGACTTCTTTGAATTTAAAAGTGGAAGGAATAATATTGTTGGTGCTGTAAAAATTCATAAGATATTCAGGTGGGGCAACATTTGGAATGGAATTTATTAAAAAATTATTAATTTCACTTGGCTTCTTTAGATTTTCAGGAATTTCTTGATTTTTGTTTTTCAAGAAGTTATTTGTTCTCAGTGTTTGCCACAGCTTTTTTGAATCGGAATGCTCTTAGTATTTCCTTCTCCCGGAGGATCCAGTCTTCTCTACTCGGGAACAGTACGTTATAAGGCAGTTCATAGTTGACAGTTGGAGGCATAAAGTCAGAGGTCATTTCCACAATGCTGTGACTTCTAGTTTCAACCAACAGTCTGTTGCGCTCTGCATTAAATTGATTTGTGCAATTGGCAATATGCACAAGTCTATATGCAGTCATCCAGCCTCTTTCTCCAGAAAAATGTGGAGAGGAGGTAGATTTAGAAGCATCTGTATGGCCGCTGACGTTGTGGTACTGAAGGCACCACTGATGGCACTGTAAAGCCTTTGGCCACCAGGCAATTGCACCATATATGATTGGTCTGACAATCATCACATAAATCCAATGGATTGTTTCGGACCTAAACCCCAAGTTTCACCACAAATCCTTCGACATATCCATAGGAAAAGTATGGCTTTGTGTAAAACTTTTTTCAAGTGAGCGTTCCAGGTGAGTTTTTTATCAAGGACAATGCCAAGATATTTCACCTCCGTTCCTAACACGGGTTGGACGATAGGAAGTGAAAATCGATCGTCCGGCTTGCGGTTCAAACTACCGGTTCACACAGCGGTCGATTGAGTGTGTCGAGCAAACAACCTACTCAACCCACCAGGCTACCGTC
Organism: Leptinotarsa decemlineata; assembly: GCF_000500325.1. Classification (NCBI taxonomy): domain Eukaryota; kingdom Metazoa; phylum Arthropoda; class Insecta; order Coleoptera; family Chrysomelidae; genus Leptinotarsa; species Leptinotarsa decemlineata. The sequence continues at coordinate 300,742 of NW_019289587.1, read as the reverse complement.
ACCAGGTACCAGGTTACCTGACCTATTAATGTATTCTCATTTCAATGGCCCTCAGCCTGCAGGATGTATTATAATAATAAATAAATGAATGAAAAGTAACTTTATTACATCCATGTTCTCAAGATGCTTGCTATTTCTCATTATGAAATCGAGAATTCTGTTAGATGACGATACAGTTTAGTTTGTCCCACAAGATCAACAAATATAAGTTTCTGATCAAATATTACCCCGAAATCTTTTAGGTTTTGGCATCCACTCAGTGAGGTTGATTCTAATTTATAGTCAGACATCAACGAATTCAGTTTTTTGTGAAAGTTAATACACAGTATTTTTTGACATTGAGCTTTGAATTATTGCTGGCGCACCATTCAAAAATGACTTTTGACGTTTCTTTGGACGTTTTGAATTTCTTGAAATATTTTCAGATCATTGCCATAGGTACCCAAGTTTCAAACAATTTCCTTTCATTATGAGATCTTCATATGAACGTATAAACAAGAAATTCTGATAATCGCAACAGGCCTTATAACAACATCCGACGCCCGAACAAGGCATAAACAAGCAGCTGAACATAAAATTCGACATGACGAATCTCGCGCGCGGTTCGTCCGATTGACAAATAAAAATAAGCACGGGATGAGACATGGCTAGGAAAACGCAATGCCGCTCGTTTCCTAGTAACGAGTTCATCTCCTGAGCTGCGAATCAACGCTTGCCCTCTCTCTGAGTAACCCGATCTGGGTACCTTCATCTGTCAGCACGTGCCAAACATACAGGGTGAGTCTACAAGATTCCCGCGGTCCATTGCTATCAGGGAAAACAACTTTTCGAATCGCTCAATTTTTTTTCGCAGTCATATCGATAGATACCATATTTTAAAATTATTTTCTCGCATACTGGGTGATTCAGCCGAGCGTGGCCATCCAAAGTTATATTTTTCAAACGAATTCTCTACACGTTCTAGCATATCCTCTGGAATTTCCCTGAAAGCTCTCGTGATTCTTCATAAAAAAATATTTTCCTGATTGATATTTCCTAAGCCCCATCGGCAAAATTGAACACGTTTTTCAAAATCTCCACCTCTTAACTCTCGAATCAATTCCATGTGGTGAGGATGAAATTTGCTTGTTCCTATTATTCGAGACATTTGTTACAGGGCGAAAACGTTTAAACTTCTCCTGATTCACATTACCATTTCTTTCAAATCTTGTTTTTAGAGCCTGAAATGCCTTTCCATCGGGTTGTCTTCTTTTGGGGAACTTTGTAAATCCTAGATGCAAGGAGGCAGTTTCCGTCACTTTCCCCCAAAGCATAGACCATTTGCACCATATCTTCCAATGCATAATTCATAATGAAAATGATTCAATCTACACGCGAAAGAAACTTCAAGATTCATTTTTTGATGGTGTCAGTCATGGATAACTGGGTTTTTAAAGAAAAAAGTAGTATACATATTCTTACCATTTCTTACCGTTGAAAACGCTGATAACTATAATGTATGAAAAATGCTAATGTACTAGCGATTAGTTTGAATATTCAAAAAACCAATTTGAGTAAGTGAACGTAAGAAAATACATTTTTTGTGGTTACAACAATTACTAAAACTTGTTATAATTTGTAAAATATCAGTTTTTTGTATGGTATATCTTTGATAAAAAATGTAGTGAAATGTTGAAACATTTCATACAATCGAAAAAACAGGGTGAACCATTTGAAAAAGTTGAATTATGTCTGTTTGAAAATGAATGAAACTTGTCCGATTTCAACGAGCACCCTGTATTCTGTTTCCGAAAGTTGAGATTCCAGAAATTATCATAGTGATGTTGACTAACTATTCCTAAAAAAAATCTACTTAATTGCTGTAGACATACGGGTGATGAATTAACAATATATCGTCTGCAAAATAGGTTTTCTGGAATAACTTGGTAATGCCGCAATGGAAATTTGAAAACAAAAACTCCTTAGAGAGCTAAAAAAATGTGTCCGAATGACGTATTCATACACTGGGTGTTCTATTTCAAAAAATATAACTCGGCTGAATCACCAGTATATGCGAGAAAATAATATTCATCGATATGACTGCAAATAATTGAGCAGTTCAAAAATTTGTTTCCTCTGATAGCAACCGATCGAGGGAATCTTGTTGACTCACCCTGTACAGGGTGAGTCGGTAAAATTGATTGTTAGTTTTTGTAGTGATGATAACTTTGCGAAAAACACTCCAAATGTAAAGAAATACAATCTACCAATCTCTTTCCCAAAATAATCTCCAGAATATCTGAAAACTATCTGCAAAAACAAACAAGGCTCATAGAAATGTTAAATCCTCAGCTAAAACTTATTCAACAGAATATCTAGTTTTCTTGTACCGACAGTGGTACAAAATTCTATCCCGAACTGTATGAACAAACTGCACAACCAGCTGCTAGAAAAGAGGATACGTGAATTTTTTACTTACTGTCACGGATAAGATTTAGTGGTCTCAAACGGATTATGCATTTTTATTGACTTCGATTACATCCGTATCGTGCATTTACATACATACAGATATTCTGAGGCCACTGTTGAAAGGCTCGTTCTCTGAAGCGACATATTTTGCATATCATTTGTATAGGTTGTTTCAAAAGTTTTGTCCGTTTTTATGAGTCGACTTCAAACTGTAATATCTCAGTGAATACTTATTCAGTTTAATCGAAATAAGCGTCATGTCAATCAGTTAGTTTTGCTAACATAACGATTAATTCCGTCAGCATAAAAATTGAATGCTCGTGATTGGATGAGGTCGACGAAGGCCGTTTTTTGTCTGTTCCTGATTGGCGAAGTTCCTACCGGTGAGAAAGTTATCGAAATACTTTAAAAACTTGCAGTCGGTTGGTGAGAGATCTGGAGTTGTCGTGCAGTAGGATCGGACCCCTTTTGTTGACCAGTGCCGGTACTGCTGACCACCATACAGTTGGTTTGGCTCCGTTGCAGTGGACCACACCAGTCGCTAACCACCATACAGTGGTCTCCAATTAATGTCCTGAACGTCTCGTGTTGTCGTAGAGGATCCACTTTTCATCTCACCTGATTCAAAAAACGATCGTTTTGGTTGTGCAAAAGTAAGGAAGAACAGACCTCGCACAGTTTGTGATGGGCCAGTCTCCATCATAGTCCTCAAATCCTCGTCCTAGATTGCTTTAGGTCGACCAGTTCGGGGTCATCTTCAAAGCTAAAATATCCGGAACGAAATTTCGCAAATCAACGTCGAACAGTGCATTCATTAACACTATTATCACTACATGCCTGGTACAAAATTCCTAATAAGTTCGTTGAATAGATTGTGAGTCGTGCTGTTTGAAGGTGTCTATCAGCTGCCTTTTATTTATTTATTTATTTATTTACATCCAACAGGCCAAGGCCCAATAAAAGGAGCGGGTACCTATTTCTAGATAAATGTGAACATTTTGATATTCAGCTAGGAACTAATCTATACAAACTATTTCTAAATTGATTCAGGGTAGAAAAAATAAATATATAGAGTAATTATTGACAGTTCGACACAGAGGTTAACGGGCTGTAGAAATGGTGCTGAGAATTGAGTACATTAATGCGGAATGTGATATTTGATCTGGACGTATATCGAGGTACATTAAAATTAATTTGGGACAGTAGAGTTGGTGAGTCAATGGGACCATTGACCAGTTTGTAGATGAATATGAGATCAGCAATTTCTCGTCTTTTTCTCAATATTACAAAATTAAATTCAGTCAGAAGTCAAGTGTATTCATAATTTCTAACCGGATAGTTTCCATGTTTCTTATAATACGCAAACTTGAGGAATTTCTTCTGAACACCTTCCAAAGCATCAATGTATTTTGTTTGATTAGGATTCCAGACAGAACTACAGTACTCTGGTTTACTACTTACCAAACTATAGTAAACTGAATGAATACATTCAAATGATCTAACTCTTTGCAGTTTCTTATAACAAATCCCAGCCATGTTGATTAAGGAACATTGCAATCTGCCACAACTTGAAATCTCAGCTCTAACATAGACATACCCTTCGTATTTCTCTTGTAAGCGTGAAACAGATAATCAAGAAGATTACCTCATTACCGATCTTTGAGTGACGCACCATATGAATGTCAACTTTACGTTGTACGTTATTCTGAAACACGTTGTATCAAAGTTTGATGCTACCAAGATCTCCTCTCCAAATATTTGTGTTTTCTTCACAACTTGAACAATTACATAAAAACAACATGAATCTGAATAGTTTTGCTTATTATTGAACTGTTTCATATAGCAGCTACAATTTTACAGATATCAATGCAAATGCTATCTATGTTCGGTTGAATGAAATTGTCAATTGTATGATTTTCTCGTATGGTGTGTCAGGAATACTAACATGAATGCTCCAACAGTAATCAACCATGAGATTTACATTTCAGTAACCCTAATATCGTTTCTCCGTAATGCGAATATCCTGGGTGAAAGCCTTTGCTTTGTTATTCGCTCAGGTCAACGGGATTTTCAGGAAAATCGTTCTAAGTTGCTGAAAGTATATCAGAACCGTGCAATGTGCCGAAAGTGTATCAGTAACTGTTCAACGTGCTGAACGTAACCATCAGACTTTCCATTTCCGCTACCTAAATGAACTCTTCCCATGTACATTTCTTGTTAACTATCATACAGTTGAAAAGCTTTAGATAATTGTTCAACTTCCTAAAGTCAACAAATATCTTTTTTAACAGAAAAGCTAGAATCTTTGATGTGATTTACAATCTAAGCTAGGCTGACATCACTGGTTTGTTGGCTGTACTAAACCGGATATTCAAAGGCTGTACAGGATTGCTATGGTACAAATGACTCATTAGTACTCAGGTCAAGTCTTGTAGAATAATTTTCGCGGTTTGTTTTTCATTTCAATTTCAGGCAGCCTCGACTACTATGTTCATTAAATGCTTTTCATCAAGATGTCTAATTGCAAAAGTTTAGATCTTTCAGTATACCAGAATACCAATTGAATTCAAATATATCATTGTATTTTTATTGCTCTTCTATCTGTAAGGCATTCTTCTATCCTTGGTGGAAAATTCAGTGCATTTCTTGATGCGAATGTTAACGGACATTCACATAATATGAGTAACAGTCAAAGAAGCACCGCAATGAGTACAGGTTGCTTCATCTTTTCCAAGTAGTACATACTCATGATTAAGTGCTGTATGTCCCATTCGTAGACGATGTAAGCGTACTTCGTCTACACGATTAATGAGAAAGAGTGTTCGAATGGTATAAGTTTCTTGTATGTTACAAGTACAAGGTGAACTACAACAACTCACCTTTTCCAGGATAAACTCTATATACCCCTAGAGAGAACAACACTATCTTAAAGACCATTTTCTCCAATTAATATAAACCCTTATAATTTTCTTGAAGTGTGGTGTAGTCCTTCAAAAAAATAAGCCTAGGGAATATCAAACTTCCACACACCCTGTATTCGATCTATATAGCAATATCGGCACCAGATGGTGGGGATCATTTGCAGAACATTCAGCACGCAGTTTGTTTGTTTATGAATTTCAGTCGTGACTTGATTAAAATGTACTTAAAAAATCATTATGAGAAAGCAAGATGGAGTCTGTTTTGTTGTTGATCCAAGTGCTCTGTAAACTGAACGAACGGAGGCGCAGAAAGATCCATGACTCAGCTCGTGCGATGGGACATACGGGGTGGTCTCATTTCATGAGCAAGAAAAATCAAAACCAATTTACTCGGTGAAACTTTTACTGAATTTTCAAAATATACGATACAGCAAAGGAAGCGGTGTTAGAAAAAAGACGATATAATTTAATAGTACCCATGGAGAAAGTTGTTAAAACGACGAAAACTAAGATAAAAATATCTCAGTTCCATACCACCAATACAGAACCTTTTAGGAAATCCAAAAGACAAAGTCGAGAATTCGGAAAAGTTTAAAAATTACGACATTTAATGTAAAGACTGCCATGCAAAATATTATGGGCAGACAAAAATGTTGTGAAATTAATTTAAGACACAGGTTCCAAGAAGAAATAGATATCTATGGTATGGTATCTATGGATGATATTGTAAGTATATTTAGTTTGATCTTCCTCTTGAAAATTATTACTTGGTGATCGAAACACGTGTCGAGGTGTTACAATAACGGTTTGGTATTGGGAAAAAACTCCAGTAATATTCAAAAAGAGAAAACATTATAGTGCAATTCAATTGTTTATTTTCCGATCCATAATATACATTATATAGGAAATAATAGAAACAATCAGCACACAAAATAGAGAATACATCAAAAATTACAAATATTATTCAACACAACACAAACATTTTTTAAGTGAAAAGTTACGAAGACATTTCTTAAGAACCCTTAAACTATTTATGTTTCTTATTTAGTTTAGAAAGACTGGGATGATTTGAAAGACACATTGAGTCTATTGAAAGGTACAGGTAAGTTAGTTTTTATCGAGTTTCAATGTGATGTTTGGTATCACATTCGAGTATATCTTTCTGCTGGGAAAAACACACTGGTTGATCAAAAAATTATATATAGTTCATCTAGCAGCGGAACCATGATGAAAATATTCGAGTAGATCACCTAGAGACCTGTTTCGAGGTATTACCTGTCATCAGTGCAGGAAAGATCTCACCCAAGCAGCAAAATGCCTGGGACAAGATTGCATGTATGAAACTTTCGTCTAAGAGTATAATTGTTAACCTACGGTGTAGGTAGTGTGGAAAAATTATAATTTTAACTCTAATATACTACGTCACATACACTCGCATTCTCTTGTCTGCTTTGGTTCATAAGATACAATGAATTGTACGCCCGTCTGAATCGGATCTTAGTTTGCATAGACTCATTCGTCGGCCCTGTCATCATATGTATAGATTTGTTACTTACTTCTATTTAAGGACCATAGAAGAATCAACCAAAAATGATCAGTACTTACCGAGATATACTTTTAAATCCAGTTGGGTATATGGCCGTATAAAATGATATTTCAAACGTCACCAGTTCAATGCGTGGACGTAGATTCTTGTTTTTGAATTCATCACGAAAATATAAACAGATTTGCTGCGGCGAATTACGATTTGGAGCTTTGCCAAAACGCCATTCTCGTTGGTCAATTTAATTTTCCGTTCATGAGTGATCTTTCAATTATTCTACATTCAAAAACCGATATGTTCTGAATTTATCGCATATTTCATGTCTAATAGCCATAATTCAGATTCAAACATTGGAAATATTCAGTATTAGGTATCGATAATGAATTTCATCATAATCCAATTGAAGATTTAACTAAGCTCGGATTTAGATTCACTGGGATTAGGTTAGTGGATAGGACTGGATCCTCCGGGTGAAGGAAATATTAAGAGCAGATAGTTTTTGGTTCACAGATGTATCAAAAACACCTTCCAGTTCCGGTGCAGGTGTTTTCAGTCGCAGACCCAGGACAGAGATAGCAACCTACCTATGCGACTGTATTTTAAGCGGAAATTTACGCTATTGAATTGTGTGGGGAGAGATTGGAAGAATCCAACCTCATACACAAGTCAATAAAGATATTCTCGAACAGTCAAGCGGCGTTGGAAGCTCTTGGCTCCTACCAAGCAACGTCTAAATTGGTAGCAAATTGCCAAAAACGACTCTCCTCAATAGGAAGACTTAACAAATTGTCTCTGGTCTACATTCCTGGCCATAGGCTTTGCCAAACAAAGATTGCACAACTGGATGGCAAGAAGATTTATGGACTTCTGAATGAATCTTCCAGGATTGGCTCACTCCAAGGCGTTTATTCACCTTTCGAAGCTTGATACCATACAGTTGTTGGACTACAGTGGGGATGAACTACAATGTCTAACATATGCAGAGACTCGGACTGTCGGAAGTCAGTGTGTGTCGCCTCTGTTTGGAAAATGAAGAAACAGCAAAGCACATACTTTATGCCTGGCCCCCTGGGAGTTTTAGAGTTCAGCAGAGCCGTAATCTTACCATCTGACGTGAAAGACTACTCACCATACAAACTAATCGGCTTTGTTAGGAAGCTGGGTTTATTTGGTCGCGTGTGAATATATGTGAGCCACAATAAACCCTTGGGGGTTGCGGTGGAGGGTTGAATATACCCACTCACTTTAGACCTAACCTAACCTCACCTAGGCTAATGAATTATTTCTTTTCATAACTAGCCCCTTCCACCATCGATAGGGACAAAATAATTCTTCCATCACAGCATTCACCACGTGTAAAAGTAAAATCCCCTAAAATGTAGTCACAAAATTGTAATCAAATATCATCGGATTTTTCCGAGGCGGGTGTATTTGTGCCGAAATGATGCATGACTTTGAGTCCGTCAGTGTTATCAACGGGAACTTCGAGTTAATGACCTGCTTTGCCTAGCTATTCGTGGGACGCTTCATGGACCCTGAAGTAACAAAAGAATCCGCCTCTGATTCCACAAAGAAATGGACTTCGACTAAACGACTCCAACTGACCTTTTTGTATCATCGGTTCAATAGCAAGAGCTTTTCAGATCTCCAACTCTTGATCCTGTTAAAAAAACCTAGGAGGTTACTTGTTGCAGCCAGGAAGCGACATTTCGCCACCTCAATGGCACCAAATTCTCGAGCAGCAGAAGCAGAATCTGCTGGAGTAGAATGAAACTACCCCTGAGCAGGTCATCAAACGATCATGTTCAAATGACGGTATACCTAAACCAAAGCTAAAAAAGCCCTGCATGGCTGAATCTAATGTACAGTCATGTAGGTGCCCTCATGGAAAAGTTGCTGTGGTCATTAAGTTGCGAATCATAAACATCCGACAACATCAATATCTTTTATGGCTGCCGTGAAGGATATTCCAGAAGATGGTCTACAAATGTGATTTCCAAGCTGTACATTCCGACCTGAATAAAGTTCAAAAGAACTACCCCTAGCAGCTCAGTGCCGCCCTACAGCTATGAGAGGGAGCCTCCCTGAAATGCATCACAGGAGGCCTATTTTGAATACTACACTTTCATGTTGCTTACCTACCTAATGAACGTAGTCGCAAACTGACCGCCGAATAAGTCCTCACAACCATGGAGTGAACCATTGTTCACAAGGAAGTTTCAGGCTTCGGTAGCCTGAGTCACATACTCTGTGTCCGACCTGCCGCGGATCACAGCAGGTTTTAACATTTGGTGGAGCCTCATTTTTTTTTTCAGTTTATCTGAAAGATCATTTGTCATGAATCTACTTTTTTGGCTAAATTTGAATATGTGCGAGCCACAATAAACCCTTGCAGGTTGCAGTGGAGACCAACTCATTTTGGATAGGATAGATTCTATTCGCTACACAATCTAAATATAAATAATGTCAAAAATAAATACTTGGTAGATGAAAATATTAGCTGAATTCGAGTCAAGCAGAGAACAACGCAAGTAAAAAAATATTAAATCTATACTAGTAGTTCTAGGAATCTAGAAATCAGCACAATCTCATTGGACACAATTGTTTAGCCTTCCACAGACTTTCATACAAATTAATTTTCAATTACTTCCATACAATATACAATGGTAGCCTGCTTGTTTTTCATAAAATCTACAATCAGCGACAGCCTGAAAACTGACAGCGCATTTAGTTTTCAGTAAGTAATAAAAACAAGCAAGTGTGTTTTCTTTCAATGATTTTATACGATTTCAAGAAATATGTAACTCGACCGGAATATGTAGAATCGATTCGTTCAATTTTTATTAATGAAGCACCTTCGAGAAAGAACATTTACAAATCAATTATGATGCACCGTAGGATAGAAACGTCTTTTGGCATATCACAAACTGCATTACATTCGTGAGCATTCAGGTGTGAATTGTTGTAAGGAAATCTTAAAAACATCAGTAAAAATCCATGCATAATATTTATGCAGGTGACAAAACGTAGATATATTCGTAGAAACTAAGCACCAATGCCACTGTTTGCGTATTCCTAAATAAATCGAATCCTACAGAAGTTGTTAGTTTTCGAAGCATTTTCAATAAAATGAACCCTTATTGTTTTTATTCTATACTGGACAAATCGCCACTGTCGAAGGACAGTTGATGCTGATGGTATAAATACGATTATCATGTTGTAATTTCATTGTTGCAATTAACGTTATTAAAATTTTGATTATGCAACTAATGAAAACATCGCATTCGTTGCATACTCAATGAAAAACACTATTCTAGAGTCTTCTTACCGAGCCCGCAAAAACAGGAGGTTTTTCTAGCAATTTCATCAACGTCTTACTTATTTTTCATATACCTGTTATATCTGACTTTCATCAATTCATTGCCTGTTTTACAATTAGTATTTGATGGAAATATCTGTGGTAAATCAATATGTTTCTATAGTTTATTCATAATCGGTGATTTTGTCTTCGGTTTTTCAATGTTTATTTTTTTTAATGTAATAGATATATCGTAAAAATATATTTTTCTCAAAACATTAATCTACCTCAAGAATACTTTGTTTATTAGAATCGACGTTTGTTGTCCTTTATTTATATGAACTTCTTTATAAAATTTGTTTGATACGACACTGAGAGTATTTGGAAAAATAAAAAATCCACCACTAAAATGTCTACCAACGTTGTTCTCTTGTCCGTAGAACATTGAACTGCTGGGTGAACACATTACTCCGATTCTATTTTAAGGTGCAGCACAAAAAAACATTCCGAGATACTTTCCAAGAAATCCAAGCATTCTGAACTTGAACAGATCAGCCAACTTTGCTGAAATCGTAACATTTTCGTTGAATCTGTGCGGACTGTTCTTTATCTACTAAAACGAATTGTTCAAGTAGGATCCGATGTGTGGATTCTTCCCGGCAAATTTTGCAAGAGGCTGGAAAGAACCAATATAGTTGTCGTGACACCTTTACTGGTTGTAGATTTTAAACTGAACTTCATCTTTTTTCGTTTATTCACGAAATATCCTTCTTGGAACAAATTATGTTTTGTAAATCGAAAACTTAGTTGAAAAAAAATCTATTTCACATAAGACCCAAGAAAGTGTTTATTCTCTTCGAGAGCAGTACACACAATGAATATTTATTAAGACAATTATTATGAGATTCGTAATAGAATGAGTTTACCCACGTTTCTTGATATCTGGTACCACGTAAGTAACACTTAGTATGAATATTACTGGAGTTTTTTTCCCAACACCAAACCGTTATTTCTAACACCTCGAGCCTTGTTTCGATCACCAAGTGATTATCTTCAAAATGAAGATTAAACTACAGTTTAATCGTCATAAAATAAACTTCAGTGATATTCATTACTACACCAAAGGTTCCAAACAGTGCATCACAAGAACAAAAAGTATATTCCTTGAAGGTCGTTTTTATACGTTGAAATGTTTATCGAATATTACCTATGAATAACCAGTCATGTTCATCGGTCAAAGCGGTAATTCGACATTCTACCACTCTTTTTTAACTAACTAGTAGGTTTATTTCTATTAGGTTGTTTCAAAAGTTTAGTCCGTTTTTATAAGCCCACTTTGAACTGTAATATCTCAGTGGATACTCATTCAATTTATTCAAAATAAGCGTGATTTCAATTAGTGTACTTTTGACAAAATGATTTAGACATTCACGGCTGAGGATCGTTTTGGTGGGGCAAAAGCAAAGAAGAATAGACTTCGAAACGTGATAATTTCTATCGATCGTTCAAATCGTGGGGCACTCACTTTTCGAGCTTTTTGACCTTTCCAATACGTTTTAAACCATCGAAAACAGCATGGAACCTGACGCTCAGTTCTTTCGCCACACACACACCGTTTCTGATGGGTCAGTCTCCACCACGATCCTCAAATCCGCGTCCTGGATTACTGTAGGTTGACCAGATCAGGCTCATCTTCGAAGCTAAAAATCTCCGCATCGAAATTTAGGAAACCAACGTCAAACTGTGCGTTCATCAACACTACCATTGCCAAATGCCTGATGGTTGAATTTTTGGGCTGTTTCGGCAGTGCTTTGGTTCAATTTGAATTTGAATCATAAAATTTAATTTGAAGTTATGTTACGGTGACTAATAAAATGCGAGGATGGTTATGAGAGTCGTGTAGTCAATGTTTGTTCAGGAACTGATCGCGATTTGAGTGTTGAAATTCGATATTGGTGCAGTTGTAATTACTTAAAATTTTTGTCATCTGTTTGAAATGTGGCGTCCTTGGACAAGTACTAATAGTAATAACAATGTGATAACAAAGCAGAATTTTCCTTTGAATATGCATTTGAATATTGAAACACAGAGGGTATGTATCAAATTTGGTTTCGAGGAAAAAAAACTATTACAACTATTATATTTGACCGAAATTTCTTTCCCAACTGTACGTGAAATAGTCAAAAAACAAACCTTATGAACGCAAGACGCGATGTGATACGGGATTACCAAAACCTTTAGATGTTTATCTAACAAAATCATTGAAAAAAACAATATACGACTGTTACAAAAGCAATGAGATACCTACAATTGAAATCATAAGGAATAAATTTAATACTTCCGGCCATAACGTGAGCTGCTGTGACAAAACTCTTCAGAATTGGATAAAGAAATTATGACTTAGGATTTAGAAAAAGTAACTAAATACAGACAAGAATAACGGCAAATTTTCTATTTGGACAAAACTTGGTATGATACTCACGACGAAATGTTGGACTGATGGTTCGAGAATGTGTACGCCTAACATGCCTGCAAACAAAGAATCGCGACCAATCATTGTGTATTATTGCGGAGGAAGCAAAGAATGGGTTCCGAATTCTTTGAAATTATGTGTAAAAAAACTCGAGGACTGCAGTGTTGACTATCATAAGGACATGCAAGCTAATATTTTTGAGGAACGGTTTGAAAACACTTTGATGCCAAATTTGGATGCGAATAGTGTAATAGTTTTCGACAACGCTTCCTATCATTCGCGACAGCTCACCGAAGTACCGAATAAAAATTCGAGAAAAGATGAAATACAAAGTTTTTTAATGGATAACAATTTGTACCAACTACTTGAAGTTTTACAGGCAAAACATTTGAAAAAGTGTATGCCCTTAAGAGTATTGCTGAAATGTATGGACATACCTTATTGAGACTTCCCCCCCATTTTTGTGTTTTCAATCTCATCGAGTTGATTTGGGGAAAATTGAAACAAAGCATCAGGCGTAAAAATCATTTTCCAAAATGTGTTAAGATATCTCTCTCAAGGCACGTTTGGTTAACGAAACCCGCGTCGAGAGACAGTATTTTGTTCTTGTGTGGGAACATTGTTTTCAGATTCAGACGAGTTAGTTTAACGAAAATGAATAAACAATAGCAAATTGTGACGTGAAATTGAAAAAATTAAAATCTGGGCTGGGTGAAGTCGATATTTTTTGGGGATCAATTTAAACATAAGTACCAAATTTCTATGTTTCCATTTTGATTGAGTTATATACAAAAGTTCTTTAATAAACATTCAACATATATGGTGGTTTGAATTTTTATCATCAAAAGTGATGTTTTGTCTAAAAAAAAATGTTTCCTTTATTTTGAAGGATTGTTAAGCAATTATCTATTGAATTTTAACGGAATCGCATTTGAAAAATTATACTATTTTTAAGATTTTGAAATAATCCATCCGCATAAAAAAAATTCATTTGTGAGTTCATCCCTAAAACTGATAGATAAATTTGTAATGGACCAAATTATTTACGAATAATGATCTACTGTAAATCAAAAACAGTTGAACTACGTACTCCATCAAGTAGACTCGTCATCAAAAAATAGGTAGGTAAGTAAGTAAGTAGGTAAGTAGTGAGTGGGTCTTTTCGACTCTCCAGTGCAACCCTTAAGGGTTTATCGTGGCTCTCGCCTATTCAAACTCGACCAAATAAATCCAGCTTCTCATCGAAGCCGATTACTTTATTGGGAGAGTGATCTTTCCGATCAGCTAGCAAGAGTGGAAGTCTACCAAACGCTAAAAACCTTATCCGGTTCACGACGATGCTGCAAAAAAGTACGTGCCAATCTAATGAGGACCTGATCGACACCCGGAGCCGGAGATTAAGATAAAAAAACAAAAAGGAATATCTCTTGATCCAATAGAAATATCGATGTCGGTCCGACGGCATTCTCTAGCTGAAATGATGTAGAATACAGGAAAACAATGAAAGCTCTGTACCTATATTTGATTCCCTCACCTTCAATTTCAACACCAAACTTCAATTTTGTTCAATTTTTCTCACGAAACGTGAACATTTGTCAAAATGCGATTTTTTTTCAAATTACATACTTCTTGGACCAACGTTGGATAACGAGATATTTTTTTTGATTTTTTTTAGTTCATTTAGTGCGGTCACTACTTTCGTCAGGTAGGAAAGCTGTACAAATGCTTGGGAAATACGTCTTCTGCGATATTTTAGGAAGACGCTCTCCCATGGATGCAGGATACTAACTGCATCCACCAGCCAGAACAAGGTCTCTTGATTCTCTTATGTAATCTGAAGCCGAACAGGAATTCCAGTTAATTGGTGGACTTTGAGGTTGTTGGATGTTCAAGGTGCAAGGCTCCCATCTTAACGACACAACAATCTCCCCATATGAGGGTATTTATAAGTGTGATGATACATTAGAATCAGCTATGCAGCTCTTTTCCGCCTCCGGTTTTTTTGAGTCTAAGTGTTGCCGACCTGCTCAGGGGAGAAGTTTGTTCCCTCACTTGTTGAATATTACTGGAGTTTTTACCCAACACCAAATCGCTATTTTTAACACCTTGACACGTGTTTTCGAAGTGATCGAAACACGTGTCGAGGTGTCAAAAATAGCGATTTGGGGTTGGGAAAGAACACCTCGACACGTGTTCCGATCATCTTCATCATCTTCAAGAGGAAGATTAAAGTTTAATCTTTCTCTTGAGGAAGATTAAACTTTAATCTTTCTCTTGAAGATGATTACTTGGTGATCGAAACACGTGTCGAGGTGTTGAAAATAGCGATTTGGTGTTGGGAAAAAACTCCAGTAATATTCATTACTACACCAAAGGTTCCAAACGGTGCATCATAAACCCTCACTTGTTGCAAATTCTGCTTCTGTTACTTAAGAGTTTGATCCAAGGCAGATTCATAACATATATTGACCTTGAGGAGGAGATACGTTACATCCTGGCTGTATCGCCTAACCTCCTAGGAATATTGAGAAGTGCTTGTTCTTTACGTCGTTTACTCGATGTTCAGCTCCTCTATAGATTCAAGATATCGAAATATTTGGTTTCATGTTTCATGAAGGGTCCTACGAATATCTATGTAGTTTTATTAGGTTTAGAAATAGTTTTTACAGACAACTAATGAAGATATTCACGAAATCGAATCGAATCGTATAATAGAGGGCCTGGCACAACTACTGAAATACTTTTGAAATGTTGAGTTTGAAATTAACTCAATTCACCACCACTGTAATCTGCATTCTGTTGGAGAGAGTATGTTCTAGCCACTGTTTCAGTTTTTAACTACAATTGATTTGTTCAGGGGCCCATAGTTTCAGTCTCTTTGAAAGTAAACGAACGCACCTCAAAGTATAGGATAATTCTTAACGATATTTAGTTGAACGTATTCAAAAAGTTCAACCATTTTAAATCTGGAAGTCAATGACCAAATTTGCCCAACAGACGCATTCTTTCTATAAGAACGCAACACAAATATACAAACATGACTAAATACAATAATGACTGAAACTAAAATAGCTTCAGAGAATAGTATCAATTACATGAAAGGCATTTAGGAAGGTAATTCTTCAAGTGAAGTTTGAGAGGAATGTTATTTGTTTCTTTAATAGATTTTCAATGTACTTTTTTGAGTACTCGTAACGAAATATATTTGAATATCACAACACAGGAAAATTGTATTGGTAACTGGTATTATAAAACAGTAACATTGAAAATAATCTATTCTTAGTCTCATAAAAACAACACTTAATTGAGTATTGAAATGCCAGCTGAGATGGACCCAAGATGTTATTAAAAATTCTATAAACAAATTATCTATAATGATCTATACATTTGAAACATTTTCAACTCACCTTCGGTTAGAACAGAACTGGCAACAAATTCATTTAACGAGATTATTCTGTATGATAACAAAGTTGAAACATATAATTCATCCTAATCATTTTCAAAACGTTTCTATAATACTGTTCCTTTCTAGTCTACGAAATTATGCACAAATGGCTTGGAAAATTATTCAGAAAAAACTGAGGTGTCCACATGAAAAATTTGAGTGCTGACTGTTTTCAAATGACTATAACTATAGGAAGTTTTACGATAATTTCGAAATATTGATCTCGTGTCTGTGAACCATATCAGTGCATGGATATGATTTTCAAAACTTCTAAAACTACTGATAATTCTGCGTTAAATTTATGTAACCCTGTATACAGCCGCATCCTTTAATTTGACTGAAGCGCTAGTAATACTAGAACTACTCAGTTTCATTTGTAGAAGGAAAGTACATTTCAAAATTTCAAGTAGTTTGAATACTTGACAGCTCTGATGGTTTGTTCATTTCGGAACACAGGGAAATTATTCGTATCATTCTCAATTTTTTCAAGAACAAAAGCACTACAGGAAAATCCTTATGGTGCTCTAAGAGCGGTGCCTGTGCGAAAGTAACGATTCAGGAAGTTTATTCCACACAAACACAGTTCTCCAAATAAAAGAGTTCTTGAACAGTGAAGTTCGAGGTGTACTGAGTTGAACCTCATGACGATGAGCAGCCACAGTCGCGTATTTCTGATATGTACCGCTCTTGGTGTCAAGTCACCTAAACACTTCCCGCGAAAGTATCTATAGAAGAGCGACAAGTCTCCAACCTTTCTTCGATGTTCCAGGCTATCGAGGTTGCACGTGATGTTCGCGTCTCCAATCAGGCGGATGGCTCTTTTCTGGATGCTTCATCTATTTTTGAAAATCGATTGTATTCAAATAAAAAAGCATCTTTCATTGGACATCAATTCTTTAAATTCTTCAGACAAAAACATAACAGCAATGAATAGAACAGGAGAGAAAATGAAAAGAGAAATAAAGGACAGGGAGGAAAGCGAGAGAATGAAAAATAAACTGGTAATAGAAAGAAGCAATAAGAAACTCAAAAACTAAAAGGAAATAAACAACGGCCTTAGATCTGCCTCTGCAAGGTTATTCACAGGAAATATTGTCGGTTCCGGAAAATAGCCAGAATAATTATCAAATATTGTATAAGTTCTGGAACTGCGATGTGGATAACAATCCTTGAAGCAGTTATACCAGAGCCATCAGGAACAGTGATCTACAACCATAGAAAACCTTGCAGAAGTAAATTTACGGCGGATAACGAAAGGCGAATTATGCTAGCCTACTCCCAAGCTCCATGGTATGTTGGGGAGCAGACCTTCATCGACGGGTTGCTACATTAGAATAAGCGCATCAAGATAGTTGAAAATTGGAAGATAATTAATATGTACAATAATGAGAACATGACATTCCATTTTATCTATGTACACAGTTACAGTGATCGCAAACAGTAAAATAAGGGAAAATTCGAATAGAGGCAGAACCTTGTTCAGGTCCAGGGGAAGTCAGATGCATGCCAATCGAGAATCACCGCGAAATGAAGTATGTAAATGATTTTTGTGAAATGTGGAACATACTGTTTAGAATGAAAGTATGTTCATTATAAATGACTTCTTTTTTCCTAGCAGAAAAATTTGCAATTTCATACAGTGTGACCTTTTCAAAATGAAAGACTTTTATTATTTATCATTGTCAAAATTTGAAAAAAAATAGCGTTGCTTTTTTCAAAAAAATCTGACCAAACAACTGGATTCACATAGTTTTGAAATGGTTTTTGTCAAAATCACGTCGAAATGCGTTCGTTATTAAAAAGTTATAAGAAAATAAAATTCGAATATTGATCAATTCAATTATTGCAGATAGTTTGAGAAATACGTCGTATGATGTCGTTCAATATGTCTAGTAATTTTTTAGCCTTCAACAGATTTCGATCAAATTCCTCAGTAAACTCCGCATAAATCATGTCAAAACTACCTGAATCCAGTGGTATGGGTCAGTTGAAAAACATTAAATTTTTTCGATTTTTGATAATGAAAAATGATGAAAGTTGACCCTGAAAACGAAGGCTCATCCATGAAAATTTGTTTTCTAATAGATTTTTTGAATATAGACGCAATGAAAATGAAAATTATTTCAATCGGTTCCATCAGTTTATTTATTTTCAATTAAAAATAAATGTTTATTTTGCAATTTTCATAACAATTGGTAATCACCTGAAAACGTCTGTCGAAAAAAATCACGGCGATCATAAATAATGATATTGAAGAAACTGTATGCTCTCATATCATGAATTTTGTAAGTTTAACATACCAATCGATATATAGAGAAATAAGTTGCTAATTGAAGAAATATGTATTTTAGGACATACCTCGCATAGTGTATCAAAATATGATCTTGTTGTGATCTGAAACAAAAAAAACAGTTACTACTAGTTCATAGACAGCCACCAATGAAATAAAGTTACATCCGTAATTTTGAAAGCATACATCCGCCAATCGCAAAGATAAATATCATGAAACATTTTTTGTATCCTGTATACCTATAGTACTAGAGTTCTAATAACTCTGTACCCAGGAATCCAGATCATCAAAAGGTCAATTTTGTATTCTATTCAAGACGGGGATGAATAAAGGGATGAATATAATGAGTGAGTATTAAAAAAGTAGTAGAAGCTGATAAAGATTGATATTCCATTACATTTTTCGATTTCTCGGATTATTGACCATTCTGAGTGAATTCCTCAACGTTTCGCCAACACGAGTGGATGGCATCCTCAGAAATAAATAGAAGATATGTATTTACTTCTTTATCGTTCAGTTTCGGAAATTATACATGAAAAAATCAGTTTTGCATTTTTCTTCAAGGTTACCCATACGTAGACAGCTCGAGAACCATTGTAAACAATCATGATGAAATAACAAACAAGTGAACAATACCATTGAAAATGATTGTTGACTATTGTTTCACAGCCGAGTCGTAATTTGAGCAAACAAATTTTCAAAACAAAATTGTACCAGCCAGAGTATGCAGTTACCCCTCTAGGAAACATTGCCAAGAGTCAGAGAAAACGCTGGACCTCAGCCAAATTGCGAACGGTGCTCGCTCAGGAAATTATTTAGAAAAATACCTAAACGACAAGTTGGATTGCATTTCGGGGTTCTTTGTCGATTCAAAATGTTTGAAGTCCTCAACAAGATGAACACCATTGCAGGGTAACCTTCAAGGCACTCTGCTCCGAGGGCAGTGACTGTGAGACAATGAAAATTTACTTTATTTGAAGGTGATTGACAATGTTTCATTGCTTCTTTGAATTTCCTCCTGAACCAATGTTCCTCTTTGTGTATGATCTCAGCTTGGGACCATTTGATGTTATGTTGATGGGTCCAAACATGCTCTGCTATTCCTGATTTGCTGGTTTCCCCTTGCTGTGTATGTTTCTTGTGCTCGGCAATGCGAACATTCAATGGCCTCTTAGTTTCACCGATATAGGATTTTCCGCACAGGGTATCCGGTAAATGCTATTCTTGGAATCGCATTTCTCCTTGGTGGCCAGGTTTTCGTGAGGCTACTACGGATAGTGTTTCCGGACCTGAAGCAGGTTCTGATGTACTTAGATCCAATTCTTCGATAATCCTCTGATGTAGGGATGGTCAATTCTCGTCCATTGGAAGAAAAAATTGAAGCGATTCTTATTCACGGTGCGACGCATAACTTTCATGAGACTGAAAGGATTTTCAATGAAAGTTTTCCAAATCGTCCTATCTGTAGAAAATATTTGAGGGAACTTGTATCCAAATTCACAACTACCGATAGGGTACATAACAAAAAGCCACCAGGTCATCCGTCGATTCCGGAAGAACAGCAAGTGCAAATAATTGGTGAGATGGTAGTAAATTCTGAACAGTGTACTTATTCCGTCGCGAATGTTTGTGAGATGTCTTCTTCAACTGTGTGGAGACTTTTGAAAAGGCATAGGTATCAAATTAAAATGGTACACCAATTAACAAAATTCTTCGAAATAATTTCTGAAACCATTGAAAGGCATCCTACCCATCTCCACAATATTTGTTTTAGTGACGAATGTACATTTTTTCAAACGACAATGTTCACAGACAAAATTTCCGTTATTGTTTCCGGGAAACACATACCCAATATCCAGAAAAATTTAACGTTTGGGCAGGAATATTGGAAAACCATATTGTAGGACCTCTATTTATTGATCAAAATTTAACAGGGGAACTGTATTTGAATATGCTGGAAACTACTGTTGACCCTCTCATCACTGAAATCGTCGAAGCGAATCCTAATGAATTCTATATGGATATTGTATTCCAACAAGATGGAGCACTACCACATTACTTCAGACAAGTAAGAAACTATTTGGATACTACTTTTTCCGGTCGTTGAATTGGCCGTCGAGGTCCTACAGAATGGCCAGCCCGCTCGCCAGATTTAACACCTTTGGCCTTTTTTATGGGACTATTTCGAGCAAAAGGTGTACGAAACTGAACCTGCGTCAATATTGGATATACGGCAGATAATAATAAATATTTGTAGAGATATTGACGTTACTTGTTCAAAAATGTTCGGCGTGAAATATCGGATAGGCTGTTCATATGTCAAGAAGTTTAAGGCAACCATTTCGAGCATTTTCTGAACTGACCTCAAGCTTATTACCTCTTATTATGTAGTTAAATGTCAACGCATTCAGGCAAATATTGAAAGTTCCGCCAGTTGAAGATATTGACATTATATTCTAGGGTTGTGAAGCATTTTTCTGGAGCTTCAAAAAGATGTGTCACAAGACCCCCCTTTTCATTAAATTTTTTTTCCCAGATGGCGCCCAATCGCCATCTTGAAAGTTTCATCTGTCAATTTCACTTCAAAATGAAGTATTCATGCATTAATTTCATTAGGTATCATGCACTGTATATGGAAAAAACAGTCTCGGTGAGTTTATAACGCAGTAATGGCATTCCTCAAATTTGGGAAATCTGTAACAGTTAAACTGTCTTGTGCCTGTAGTAGTCAGCATCCACTTAAGTTATAGACCAGCACCATGAAATTGATTTGAATATTAATGTAACTAGAGCAAAACGTGGAATCGTGGAACGGCCCTGTACTCAGTTCGTGGCAAAAAATTCAAATGCAGCAAAAAAGCAAGTACGGTGAAGACAGAAAAGCCGCATTTTTGTCCGCTATTGGTTCGATTGTAACAGAGCTCGAACTTTCAGGAATAAGTTGATGCTCATTTTTAATTCGTTATAATTGTGAATTTGGTGGGCCATCCCACTTAATGGAGATCTATAGACATATAATGCATTTTTCCGACACGATCTAGCCAAATTAATGAGAAAGTATCCAATAACAAGTTGAAGATCAGATAATTTGATTTGGGAATATCAATTTGAAAAAGGTAGCTTATCCATATTGTCGAAGGCGAACTTCCATTAAAACCGCCAAAGAAAAGTGTTTTCAACCCCAACCAATACGGAAAGAAAATACGGTCAACTTATCAATTATGAAAACGGAATTCCTGCGACCAAGAAAACGTATTCACATCACCGCTACAGTTTACTTGTCAGTTTGCCCAAGAATTTGTTATCCAAGCCATGGATAACAAATGATATCATACGAGAAGGAAAAACGTTAGAAGACATGTTCTGGTTAATTTCTTCTAGTAACTGAACATTGTAGACCCTGATATGATGCATAATTATAGGGCAAAACTAAAAAATCACAAATTCAAAATTAAACAAGGAAAGACCAACTATTATAATGCAAAAATATATAACTCCAACAATAAAACTAAACAAGTATGGACTATCATAAATAATGAACTTGGGAAATAAACTAAAAGTAAAAATCCATCATGTATAGCTTTGAAATATAACAATCAAGATGTTATGTAACTCAATTCTATCATGCACTTTTGCCAAGAATATTGTCGTTCAAAATGAATTCGATCTCTCAGAAATTTCACCGCTTGAAGTTTTGAAAACTCTGGTATTGATGATATGTCTATTGTTACTGTGAAGCAAATTATTGATATAATTATTGAAAAATTAGTTTTTTTGCTTGACTAGTCCTTTTATGGGGGTTTCTTCCCAGATGAATTGAAGAGGGCTCTTGTTTTTCCACTGCACAAAAAAGGTCAGATAACGGAAATTGACAATTATAGGCAGATTTCGTTGATTTCCTCCTTTTCAAAACTCTTTGAGAAAATAATAGGTAAGAGAATTTTGATGTATATTGAACCTTCAAAAGAAAGCTGATATTCCACTCATAAGTTTGTGAGTTATTGTGCTAAGATTGATACTACTTTTATAATTTTCAAAACAATGGATCGAAAACGATTTCGTGTTTTATAATTTCACACTGCTTCTTGATGGGGAAAAAACTGTTCAAGCAAAGCAATGACTTGAAAAGTGTTATAAGGATTCCGGTCCATCAGAAACAACAATAAAATGTTGGTTTGCTGACTCTAAAGGTGGTCGTAGAGACACCGATTATGCGGAACGCAGTGGACGTCCAAATGAGGCAGTAACACCATGAACTTTAAGAAATCCAAAAAATCGTTTTGAATGATCCAAAAGTGAAGTTGCGTGAGTTAACTGACATTGTAAAGAACGTGTTTGCTTTATATTGCATGAGCATTTGACTAGGAGAAAGCTCTGTTCAAAGTGGGTGCCGCGCGTGCTCAATGTTGACCTAAACAGGAACGTCTTGATGATTCTGAGCAGTGTTTGACCATTTTCAAACATAACAAGCCGAAATTTTTGCGTCGATATGTGACAATGGATGGAACATGGATCCATCACTTCTCTCCGGAATGAAAACAATCGTCATCTGAGTGGAGAGCAACTTGTGAACCTCGTCCAAAGCGCCCGAAAGCACAACAATCGGCTGGAAAGGTTACGGCCTAGGTATTTTGGGATGTGCATGGTGTAATATTCATCGACTACTTGAGAAGGGAAATACCTTCAACAGTGCGTTATCGGAGCGTTTGAAAGTCGAAATTGCAAAGAATCGACCGCGTATGGCAAAGAAAAAAGAATTGTTATATCAAGACAATGCACCGTGTCACAAGTTCAATCAACATATTGGTATCCATTTTAACCCCCAACAAACTTATCGAAGCAGAAAGCGGAATTTTCTGATCTGACATTATTATATCCGGTTCGGAAACATTTGTCTTTTTGGAGAAAAACGATTCCTGGAGTGTTTGAAGGCCGAAATTGCGGAAAACGACCCCATTTGAAGAAAAAGAAAGTGCTGCTTCATCAAGACAACGTACCGTGTCATAAGTCAATGAAAAGAATGGCAAAATACATGAATGGAACTTCGAATTGCTCCCACATCCACCGTATTTGCCAGATTTGGCTCCCAGCGACTATAAGCTTTTCGCAGACCTGAAAAAAATGCTCACCGGTGACAAATTTCGCTCGAATGAAGAGTACATGAGTTCAACCGTGAATTCAAGCCCCTCCATTTCCAGTAGAAATATTTGAAAGTTAACCTATTGGAGACTATGGAAAAAAACAAATTCAAAAACGCTCAAAGTCTTATGAACGATCAAACTGAACTGAATAATTTGCCATTATTGAATCTGTTTATTTCCAGGTAAGAATAGTTAAGTATATTTTCGAAAAATTTTTCATATATTTGATGAATTCATACCTGACATTTTCAGGTAGATTCATTCATTAGAATACAAGTAGGTAATATGTTAGAGTATAAAATAGTTGTAATTTAGAAGTAACTTTCAGTTTACGCTTGCGGAAGCTATTGTATAGCGAAACATGTGTCGCGGTTTTTGTAAAACCCTTTATAGTAAAAAGTATACAATAAACTGTATTTATTAGTTTTAATATGGATTTTTTTTCATTTTTTTATGTTGATACGTTCGACTCGAACATATGTTCACAGTTGCAACTGTTTAGTTTGTCGGTGAGAGGCATAAATGTTAGAAGTGTTTTGCGTGTTCGGCGATTTTCTGCATGCTATCGAAAAAAAAAATGAATCAAAGAATTTGCATCAAATTTTGTGTAAAAAATGGAATTAAGTGCTCAAAAACACTCGAAATGTTGATAGTGGCATACGGTGATTGTACCGAGTGAGAAAAATGTTTACAAGTGGTACAAGCTCCAGCACATCAACAACTGATGAAAATATTGAGAAAGTGAAAAAAAATATGGAGAATAGTCTAATCACTATTAGAGAAGTTGCCAAGGATGTCGGCATATCGATTGGCTCATGCCATAGAATTTTTTCGGAAATTTTGCGTATGAAGTGTGTGGCAGCGTGTGAATTTTGACAAAAAAAAAACCGTCGCATGAGCATCGCTCAAAATTTGTTGAATGACGTCAACGGCGGTCCAGATTTGCATAAAAGGGTGGCGAATCATTGGTATATGGTTATGACATCGAAACAACAGTCCAAAGGTCCCAAAGGAAAAGCCCAGGATAGCCAAGATCAAAAAAACCCTGCCAAGTTCGTTCAAATGTCAAGGTTTTGCTCACTGTTTTCTACGATTACCGTGGCGTAGTGCATCAGGAGTTCTTGCCACATGGCCGCACGGAGTATTATCTTGAAATATATGATGGAATCGGCCGATACTTGATGAAAATCTATAACTGACGTATTCAAAAAAACACTTAATTGTGAGATTTTCACTAAACAGTTTTACAAAAACGCATCACGTGTTTCGCTATACAATAGCTTCTTCAGGTATGGTATAGACACGCCTGATGAAGCTATTGCATAACCTGATATTTCGTAAATGAATTCGTTTGGCATAAATTTGAACTTGCTACTTTTTCTAGTCTGTTTTGTTTCTCCAATAATAATTTTCCGTGGTGGTTAGTTCGGTCGAATTTGATGGCTAAATTATCAGGTTAAACGTACCTACTTATGATAACGTTTTCATAGTTAAACAAGCGCTATTAAATTCCGTAAACTCGTAACTGTGACAGATCAATGAGTAAACCATTTCGCAAACTCACAGGATATTATTTCAGTACATGCTGCGAAAGGATTACTTTGCCAGTCACTTTACTGAGACTGTACTTAAAATAAAAATTCTGGTTTGTTGATAGATGATCTACATATATATCATTGTCAATCATTTATCAGCGTTTTGTAAGAATATATCATTTGCAACTTTAGTTCATCTAATCGGATACTTATTAGATACGAGATCAAAATCTAAATTGAGTTTATATTCAGTGGTTAATTTAAGAGAACGGTGATAAATTGTCAATATCACTTTGTATTCAAACCTTGTATTTGACTTGAAAGATACCATTTCTTTTTCGTCATATTCATCCAGACAATTCAAGACATAACACGGGCGACTATGGATACTTTTTGTTTTTACGTTTTCATTGATGGTGACGAAAATATGAGAGAACTCCGTTTTCGATTATCCACTGAGGTTGTAATTTTGCCAAATTTTACTGTTAAATTTGTTAAAATCTGTTTTTCCTTCAACCAACTGTCGCACGAGCGACAACCCTCGGAAGGCAAAACTACTGCGGGTTGAAGTTTAACAAGGTCATACCTTTTCACGTGTGATTTCTAGCATGGGTTGAACGATACACAGTGAACCATAAGGCTCGAACCAGTGTTTCACATGGCGATCAATTAAATGAGTAGAACAAACCACTCAAACCAACCCAACCCTCTACCGAATTTTGTTATAGTAAATCATTATCATTGGCCGATATAGAATTTGTTGCAGTCCGAGCATTGTATGCTGTACACCCCGTTTAGGTTTTTGTCTTCTTCTTTTCCATAACTGTTTATTTTTTGTGTTATTTTCGTGTTTGGCTTGTATGTGATGTTGATGTTCAGGGGTTTGAAGAGGTTGTTAGTTTATTGGTTTGGTGTCCTACGTACGTAAATGCGGTCCATCGATGTGTTGTTTTGTCTTTGGAGTGGTTTGATTCTTGTTCTGTATTTTTTGTTTGATTCTGTTTTCTAATTTATCTATTGTCTTTTGGGTGTATTCGTTTTCGTTCGCTATTTGGTATATGATTTTTCGTTTTTTGTTGCGGGCTTCATTGCTAAGTGGTATTCTTAACATTCTATATATGCATATAACGCATTCATATATAGAATATTCTCATTTAGTTCTCGGTTTTACTAGTAGAAAGGTACCACGTCAACAATCTCTAAAATGGTCAATTCTCTTCCATTAGAAGAAAAAATTGAAGCGATTTTTATTTACGGTGCGACGCGTAACTTTCACGAGACCAAAAGGATTTTCAATGAACGTTTTCCGAATCGTCCTATCTGTAGAACAAATTCGAGGGAACTTGTCCAAATTCACAACTACCGGTAGTGTACATAAGAAAAAGCCCCCAGGTCATCCGTCCATTCCCGAAGAACAGTAAGTGCAAATAATTGGTGAGATGGTAGTAAATCCCGAACAGTCAACTTATTCCGGCGCTAATGTTTGTGAGGTGTCTCCTTCTATTGTGTGGAGACTTTTGAAGAGGAATAGGTATCATCCATACAAAATTAAAATGGTACACCAATTAAATGAAGATGACCCTGATCGAAGAACAGAATTCTGCGAAATCATGACGGAAACCATTGCAAGGCATCCTACCTATCTCCACAATATTTGTTTCAGTACAGTATTTGTACGAATGTACATTTTTTTAAGGCAATGTTCACAGACAAAATTGCCGTTATTGAAGTGACACCAACCCTCACGTTTTCCGGGAAACACATACCCGATATCCAGAAAAAATTAACGTTTGGGCAGGAATACCAAAGAAAACCAAAGAAGTTCAAGGCAATCATTTCGAGCATCTTCAGTGACCTCAAGCTTATTACCTCATATTATGTTGTTAAAGATGTGTCACAAGACCCCCCTTTCCATTTAATTTTTCCCCAGATGGCGCCCAGTCGCCAACTTGAAAGTTTCATCTGTCAATTTCACTTCAAAATAAAGTATTCATGCATTAATTTCATTATCCTAAATTTCAATTTAAAATAATTTTCAAACGAATACAATAAACGCTTGAAAATCTTCGTATAGGATGAAACTGCAGTAACTTTAGTTACGAATACAAGTGGTAGAAAAACATAGAATGTTTTATTTCTCATTTTTCATGAAAATCTCCTACCACATAGTAACTAACGGCTAGATCCATCTATTAATTGAATGTATTATCCCAACACCAAACCGTTATTATTAGCACCTCGCCAAGTGTTTCAATCACCAAGTGATCATCTTCAAGAGGAAGAGATTGAACAGTTGAATCTTCCTCTTGAATCATTTGGTGATTGAAACACGTGGCGAGGTGTTAAAAATAACGGTATTGGGATAATACTCCAGTAATACTCATTACTACACCAAAGGTTCCAAATAGTGCATTACAAGTAAAGGAGTCAGTACCAGCATTCAATATCGAAAATTTCTGATCTGTCAATTTATTAGCGTTTATAATAAAATTGTCATGGTGGAATTAATTAAAACGTTTCAGATAGCAATAAATACTCACTTCTTACAATTTTAATAACATGAACTTACATAACAAACCTTTTAAGTCGAACTTTGGTATTTCTTCACAGTTTCTTGTGAGCGATCCCGTATACGAACAGGGAGTTGATATCGACAGACAAGGCGAAAACTATTTAAATTATAACATCGGACTCGTGCTGAATGTGTAGATAGTTTCAGGAACAGGAAATTGCGAATAAATATTTACCGGTGATGTAATCGTTTGCCACAGGAGTTCGGGGTATAGTGAACCAAATAACGATGAGACCAATATCACAGTCAGAAACGCAAGAGCAAATAATTATTTTCGGAAATGGGTCATGTTGATGTTAGAACGGGTCTGGCGTTTTTTCTTTAAAGCTCTGTTCGTTGAGTTTTTTCAGGAATATTCGGGCAGTCCGGTATTTATCAGTACAAAAATTTCGAATTAAGATAAACAATACACTGAACCCGATCTGTTTGCATTTCAAAGTGAATATTGCTCGACAAATATTTTATTAGTTTCTCTCAACATTATCTCTACTGAATAAAAAAGATTATAAAAATTCAAGGACAAGATGATAAAACAATGATTATGGCTGAAATGGAAAGGTTAACGTCAACTTGTAAAAAAGCCTCGCTATTTTCATAAATGCTGACAAGAAAAATTTTCAGTCATCATTTTTCAATTTGAAACGATTGAAGACCAAAATCTGAATTGAATTTCATATACTTTCGGATTGTTTGCTAAACACTGAGGCAATTACATCCAATCATAAAAAACTTTTCTAGGATCATATGGAAATATCTTGAGCCCATTATGTCATTTGTATAAAAAGCTAGCAGAACTGACAATATCACCTGACTATATCCAAAATCATTTGATAGCTCACAACACAACAAAAAAATATTTTTTGAATGTTTCCTACACTAAATTAGTCAATTTCTACTAATTTTGGGGTGATAAAAACGAAAATAACAATGAAAAATTTTTATTAGCTCTGGTTTTTGAGATACACAGTACTTAATCTTAAAGAGTAGTTATACTATACGTGAAAAGTGAAAGTACATAAAACAATATTGTTATGTTTCTTTTAGAATATTT
>NW_019289587.1:237362-268810 GCF_000500325.1 Leptinotarsa decemlineata | reverse complement strand
TTTTAATGATAATGGAGGTCCTGTATTTCAAAATTGGATATGCATTTCGTTGTACTTTCCGATGAGATCCGATAGTTTTTTTTTATTTGATTAATGGCTATCTAAATATGTGGTAGATAAATTAAAAAAAAAAAATACCAGACAATATCAATATTGTGTAGATGTTTAGGCTATAAAATTTTAGAGTGAACCATTTAACATAGAAAAGATGATCCACTTATATTTATTATAGAGTCCATAGTAAACCATTTTGATCGAGACTTCAGCAGAACCATTCAGTTATAAAGCTCGTCAAGATACTTGGATTCAGAGCGTGATATAAACTGTTGTGATGAAAATTTTGAGTTATCACATGAAAAACTAATAGTTCTGTCAACCTAGCAATAGTTTTTCAATCGTTTTTGTATATCTATAAAGTATTTGTGGGATGAAAATGTGTATTTGTTTGTATTTGTTATATCATTCATCCAAATTAACATTGAAAACTCTTGTAAACCAGAGCCCAAACACAACGCACGTATGATTGCTGGACTCAACGATCCTTAAAGGATAAGCCTAAGTAACGGCGATATCTCCCCTTACGAAAACATCATCTATAGCATCGACAAAGAACTCAATGAGAAAACGAGGCTCCCCAAGGCGGTCAGTTGTAAAGCCAAACTTTGTCATCGACCGCCCACGAAATTCGTCGTCGTCAAGGGTTGAGTTCTCTGTTGATCCCATAGATGGCGTGTTTATAAAGGAAGATATCATCGCCATCACTTAGACAAAACTGTGTTAAAAAAAAGTTAACCAGCTGTCGCACCCCTACGAACGACAACCCTCAGAAGTCGAAACTTGTGCGAGCTAAGGATTAACGAGGTCTTACCTTTTAACGTGTGATTCCTAACACGGGTTAGACGATAGCACATGAAAATCGATCATTCAGACTAAGGCTTGAACCACCGACCAACACGGGAGTCAATTCGAGTGAGTGAACAAAGCACCCACGTCGAACCGCCTGGCTACCGACCGATGTGAATAACGTTTGTTTGAGAGTTGTTCAGTCATTATTTGCTGATTGAAAATCGTTTTTAAAAACATGGTAAAAAGATGAAATGATGAAGTCCGATGAAATATCGAGATCTTCTCTTTGAGCTAATCAGACTCTATCAAGACCACTGTGTTAAGATGGTTGTCCTGATTATTGAAGACTTTGGTGGAATGATGCCCTCTCTACTCTCGAATCTTAATATCTACCGGCTCACGCGATACAGAAAAATACGGACGGTTGTTATTCGTGGCTCATTGCGTCTACTTAGGGCACATGACTTTCGGAGTCAATGATCACTCACCTACTTCAAGGGAAAAATAATAATAATAATTTAGGCAGTACCCCGAGTGGCTGATGTACTTGGTTAATTTTCGATACTAAACAAGGTGACCATAGCTTTGTCACCAAGTTGGAACCAGTTCAACAAAAGGCCCGCACCAAAACCGCAGATCACTTTTCTTCTGGGGCTACATGATAATAAGTACTTGCATGGGTTCTTCTTTGGCAACATATCGATTTATGGACCAAATGACCTTCGTTTTCCTTAGGTCGAGTGGGCTAAAGTAGGAAACTGAGAAATTCGTCATAGCTTGCCAGAATGATGTTTTCAATACCATAGTCCACCGTAGTCGTGTGGTGGAAAGAGCTATTGGTGACACCAGGTGCAGGGTCTGCCATGAGGCGCCTGAGATCCTAATGCACTTGCTGTCGGTATGTTCAACATATGCGGTCTCAGCATATATCCATACAAGCTAATGAGCCTGATGTAGATCAAGACGATATTCGTTGTAGAGTTTTCAGCTCCGAGTTAGACGAATATCATCCAAAAAGAGAAAAAGAATGAATGAAATATCAAGATTTCCTCTTCGAACTCCGCAGATTCTATAGAGACTACTGTGTTAGGGTGGTTGTTCTGATTATTTTAGTTTTTGGTGGAATGGCGCCTTCTCTACTTTGGAATTTCGAGATTATATAGGCTTACACGATATGGCATAAATCTCGGCCTGAAAAATGCAGAAGGTTGTCCTTGGCTTATAACGTCTGCTTAGGGCACATAATTATCTGACCCTGTGATCACTTTCCCCACTGTTGGTCACTGGTTGATGATAATGCTAGCGGGCATTCTGAATGTATTGGAGCTTCGGCAACAGGGCTCGACCAGCACAACCTTCAAGCTAAAAAAAACTTTTAAACCACTGTTGGTACACTAGGTACATATGTTGAGTCATGATCACATTGAAATAACATGTTTAAATAAATGAATAAAATCTATCAAATAATACAAACATATAGAGACTTTCAAGTATGTAGTCAACAAAATGTGCATTAATAAAATTAGGTAGGTATATGGTTAATCATTTATAACATATTACATTATTCGGAAACAAATAAAAGAAAAGACCAAAATTATAATTGAAGCAAAAATTTAAATTGGTCAGAGGGTTAAACTTTGAAAATGAATATATGAAAACAGTCACTATACAAAAAAAAAAGCATTATCGATACTGTATTACAGGTAAGATTCATTTCAATTCTGTGTCTTCTGGAATATCATTTATGAAGTCTTGGTAATTGAGGTATAAATAACACAGTCCAATAAATGAATATTCTTCTTGTTGTACATGATAGATTACATTAGAATTTTGAAGTTATAGTTATTTTATTTAATTGATTAAGATACATTTTGCATTAGTGAATAACCGACATTGCGCTATAAAATTAATCATCAGGACTTTCTTCAAAAAAAAACATAATTAGTATTCGTTACGCCACTGGCTATGCGTTTGACTAGATAAATTCGACCATATGTCTGTGAAATCAGATCAGATGTTTCTGTTTTATTACCATGGGAAGGAGTTTCTTGACGGGCTCGAGTTCCTGGTTACATCGGAAGCGAGATAACTTCTGAGGGAGCGGAATTGAATTCTTGATTTTTGACAGGCCTCCCAAATAGTCGGGTGGGTCGCGACATATTTTTCAAAACTATCAAATCTACCACTCCAATGAAAATAAAAATATTAACGACTACACCTGACAAACAAATTCATATATTAACGAAATATACAGGGGTGCGCAAAAGTCCGGAATAAAATTAATATCTTTTTAACCAGTATTTTAGGAAAAAAACGCTGAAACACGTCAGTTGATTTCACGTTGTACGCATTTTTTGGCAATAAAATGAAATATTTTTTTTCAACCCCTTAGCTGTAACCGTCCCCAACTTTTTTTAATAATTATTTGTACCAATTTGACATTGAATGATTATTATTATTATTATCATGAAAATCGTGGTCAGGGTTTATATTATGTTCTACTACTAACTCAATTGCAATTTTCAACTCTTCTTGATTTTGTTTCGTCCATTTTTTTGAAACCATACAAACTTTTATAAGAACAAAGGCTTTTATTTCCGGAGTTACGAAAAAAGAGAACCAAATCCGAGTTAATAGGGCCGTTGTCGGTTCAATTCAATAAATGATCAAAATTTTTACAGTTCACCCTGTCGATAACAAAGTTATTGACAGGGTGAACAATAACAAAGTTATTGATAGGGTGAACGGTGTTCTTCCATCTAAGAGGTCTGAAATCAACTGCGGTTGAATATCCTACACTTCAAATGTCACTTATCCCCTCAAAAGCATCTAGAGCGTCATATCAGGATGACAGTTATCCAAAACGGAGGATAGGCAAACGTGGTTCTTTGCCCGCTAGATCATATCTGATGGATTCGTGAAATCTTAAGTATATATTAGAAAACCGCAGTCTGTTAAAATAATAATGGTCTTCATTGTATGAGATATATAATAACAGCCAAAAGGCAAAGTTCAAAACTGTAGTTTGGAGTGCTACAGTTTTGTTCTACCATTTAACCTCCAATTAATAGGTGCTGCTGACGAAGTTACCCCAGATACATTCCATGATGTAAAAAATGAAATTGTAAACAAACTTCTTTATTGTCAGTTAGTGAATGATGAAAATAAAAGAAAATCGGGATAAAACTGGAGTGAGTTCTCATATTCAAATTGTTGAAACTAATATAAAACTACGAATTACTCTATTTGAAAAAGTAAGCGATAGCGCCCTATCGGAGGCAATTTTTACAATATTATCGTTTTTCTCATCATAATGTCTTGCCGCATTCAAAAGTTGAAGGGGGACTTTTTACGTCCGCACTGTATTTGAATGTATGGACTTGGCGCTGCATATCGAAAAAGAGCCTTACCAATAGGGCACCATGTTTGACAGCTCAAATGAGAAATTGTCAGACAACCCCCACCACACATACACACACACACACAAAATAATCAAATGTGGTTCAGTTTTCAAACATCCTGTATTCACCTAAGCGCCTTATCGACAGGACTATATGTGGGAGTGGCTTTTCCTCATAGACTGGCCTCACTTTCGTTCGATGTCGCCGATGCAAGTCACTCGCGCTACCATGAGCAAAATCACTCTTCTTTCCGGGCACCGAACAGGCCATTTGGGAGACGAACCCGAGGGTCGAAACCACCATTTTTCGTCCCGGTATTCTGCGACGGGCCGCTGCAATGCACGGAGGCCCACTAAACCACAACTTCGAGACTTCTCTCATTCAACGCTCAAAATACAAGTTTTATTTCAGTACTCCCATAGCACAGCTTTTTGAGTATTTTTGACCTGTCTAAGTTGCACACAGCATTGCCTGAACAATTTTTAATGTTAATTATAGACATAAACAAACAGAAATATCTATCTATACATAGATTCGCGGTTAAGTTACCCATACGAATACTGACAAAGTTCTCACATCTATTAGAATTGAGAAACGGCGATTTCTGAAAGATTGTGAATTGAGTACAAATCAAACCAAGTCCTGAGAAAATACTGAAATTGCTGTGACATTGTCAAAACTCCTGAAGATGAGCTAACACGTATAGAAATATAGGTGATATATTTTCTACCATGTGTTAGAAAAACCCTTAATACAGGGGGGTGGATGTACCAATTGAATCAAAGTTAACATTAACGTTTTGAATAAGTAACTGATCTGTGTCTTTACATACAAGATATTTGGGAATAACTATTATCAATGGCATTTATTAACGCAATAGAACCCGAATCCCGAAACAATGATATTTGGATTTTTTTCTGGTTGCCTATGCGCACATTTTCAATTCATTACCTGAAAAAGTTTTACAAACAATTTTAAAGTGAATAACTCGACTGTGTTAGTCTGAACCTCATTATTAAATTTACACTATAATTTCATACGATTTAATTTCTACATCTACAACTGTTTTCGGGAAAATTATGTTTTTAAAAAAACTAACTCTAGTTTGTCTCTAAAAGGAACATCTAAAGATTTACATAAAAATTCACCTTTTGCATTCATAGCTCACAATGAACAATTTTAATCTAGATACTAAACTGGAAATAAATAGGTATATTTTGTTTTTTTCTTGGATATCGTAACTGCTGTCTCTACTTGGGTGGTATCAAATTTTAGATTGTATAGCTTATAATATACTGTTCCCAGTATGGCGATCAATGTTGGCCTCACAGTTTTAATATTTCAAATTTTTACAATCGGTGAAATACAAACCAGCTATTTGGGAGAGTGAAATAGATATTAGTCACTGTAGTAGCAAAAAACAACAAAAACTTCATTGTAAATGAAGTATGGTCATAACCACAATTTTTTTTGTCGACTATCCGAAACAGTTTCAGTACCAAGTTTTCGATCAATGGTGTAGCTATACCAGAATAATCACAATCAGTAAACAATTGGTATATCACTGCTGAATAAACTCGCATTACTTTCAAAAGATATACGAATTGGTTTCAAATGCAGAGTGTATATAGGATATTCACGTTAAGAAGAGGAAAACGTCCTTTTTGGTAATTTTGTATATCCGACATAATAACGTTAAAATTCCCAATGAAATGGGTTCAATTGCAATGAAACTAGCGAAATTTCATTTTGTAAGTCGTTGTCGAATCGAAAAAAACTTACTCGAAAACTGTCAGACTTTCTCTTCTTTTCAGAATCAATCCATCGAAACAGCGGAAACGGGTGAAACCAGTTGTGGATATTGATGATTTCGATCAAACTGCCATTCGAAATGTGATCTATGATATGTACAAAACCAGTAAGTATTTTGTATTAATTTATTCAATATACAATATTTGACAACAATAATTTTAGGAAAACATATCAATTTGAAAACTTTGAAAAATGAACGGTAAGAACGTGATCTTTTCAAAGGTTGTAAGACATCTTTATGAAAAATTCTGATGAAAATTGGTTTTACATACAAAAAAGATGATCCACGTCGTGGTTTGATGGACTTTCTTAGTATTGCAATGAAACAAATACACTTTTTACATGATTACATGAAACTTGAGAAAGAAGGTTTACGCCAGTTTGTAATCTTGGATGAAACTTGGGTATTCAAAGATGGTACTATTGGGCGATCCTGGCAAGATTTCAACGTAAAAAGTGTCAAAAAGACTAAGGTTGGTGGTACAAGGTAAAAACATCCATAAAATGAAAACAAAATACACTACGTTTTTTTATTTCAAGATATATTATACTTCATGCTGGATGCAGTACCGGGTTTAATCGTGGAGCAGACCTAATTATTTGTTCAAAAACAAAGAATTATGATTACCAGGGAGGAATGAACCAACAAAATTTTCTGCATTGGTTTGAATATCAACTATTACTAAACTTAGAAGAGCCTTCAGTTATAGTCATGAATCATGGATAATGCAATCCAAGAATGGTTATTAAACAATAACATTCCCTTCGAAAATACTTTTCTCAAACCACAATTGGTGGAATTAGTTTCAAAGTAAATGAGATTGTTATTGAAGCTGAATCAATACATTATAAATTTACGTTATAGGAATAAACCACCACCTGTATATGAAGCTGATATGCTTGCTGTATCACTGCATGTTTAATCCCATCGAACATATTTGGGGATTAACAAAAAAAAAATTATAGGGATAATGCGGGAAGAGATGGCACTTCAGCTGACAAATCCCGGGCTATATGGAAAGAAGCTTTAGACAAAGGTACACCTGATGTATGGGCTGAAACTATTCGACATACCGAACAAAACATAAAATTATATTGTGATAGAGAAGTTAGATTTGACAGGGAAGAGATATTCAGCCTCTTATAACAAATTTCGATTCCGATGATGATGACGAATTGTAATTAACGAATTCAAATAAAATATTTTATTTTTCATTACTTATTATGAAAAAAAGTGAAGTGTCACTCTAATTGTATTTCAACTAGGTAAGTTAATAGTAAGTAAGGTTAATAGCAATAAAACATATCAACAGTTCAAAAAAATTTGAAAGTTCAAAAGAGTGCACATGTTGGCAACGCCGTAACTTGTCATCTTGTGACGTCATTCCCTTCTTAACGTGAATATCCTATAGTCAAAAGGAAAAGAAAAGGTGTTTTCTTGTGTTTTCTTGGCAAGAGGCATAGCATGGATCCCATAAAGTTTTTATTGATATGTTTATCCTTTTATAGATCAGCTTCTTCTTTCAATGAACACTTGTGAGATTAACTTATAAAAGACTAAAAGTTTTTCCCAAAAAATGTTTTACTGTATTCAAGAAACAAGTGTTGGAATGTATTTTCCGTTGACAAACTAAAATACGGATTTTAGAGATAAGGGGTAACTTTCATGAGAAAATAACTGTCTTTCAAATGCTTGTGAAACGATCGTGAAACAATTCCGATGACTAATTGAAAAAATGTCCGACTGTAAACATCAAATGAAACAATATTTTAAGGTTGCAATTAATGACTTCATGCCGATTCCAATTTCGGAAACCGTATAAATTGCATTTCGTTCGGAAATTACATTGAATATTGACGAATATGGCATCGAAGGAATTCTATAGAGAACACGTTGATCGCAACAAGGCAGGTGGGTGTAATTTTTGTCAGCTCGAATTAAATAACAGCATCTGATTTATTTGTTTATT
The DNA here is from genome assembly GCF_000500325.1 of Leptinotarsa decemlineata. NCBI lineage: Eukaryota > Metazoa > Arthropoda > Insecta > Coleoptera > Chrysomelidae > Leptinotarsa > Leptinotarsa decemlineata. Next base: position 260,781 of record NW_019289587.1, on the reverse strand, counting down.
ATTGTTATTCTCAATGAGAATATTTCATTTAATACATCACATTTGCTCCATGCATTTAGCACATCGAAAGTTTTAGAAATCATTAAGTAAACTTTTGAATAAAATTCAACATACTGATAATAGTTTATTGTTTATATTATTGTCCATTTCCTCCGGCTTCTCAACCACATCACAAATCAATTGAAGGATTCTACGTGTGCTGTTCAGAAAAAAAAGTGAATGTTCAAATTTCGCGTGCTATGTACACTCGATTAGCGTTTTTTAAAATGTTGTTACATTTGTCTCTTTGGTACACTCACAATTTCAGTTGTTCAGCATGTTCAGTTTGTTGGTGAAAGGCAACAAAATCAGGAGTGTTTTGCGTGTTCGGAGATTTTCTGCTATCGAAAAAAATTGATCAAAGAATTTGCATCAAATTTTGTGCTCACAAACCCTTGAAATGTTGACAGAGGCATACGGTGGTTGTACTCTGAGTCAGTACAGGCTTTTCACAGAAAGTCGAGAAGATGTGAATGACAACGTCTGCCATGAACACCTCCGCACATCAACAACCGATGAAAACTGAAGAAAATTGTTATGGAAAATAGTCGAATCACTATGAGAGAAGTTGCTGAGGATGTTGGCATATCGGTTGGCTCATACTGTGCCATTTTTTTGTAAATTTTGGGTATGAAACGTGTGGCAGCAAAATTCGTTACAAATTTGCTGTATTTTGATCAAAGAAACCTTCGCATGAGCATCGCTCAGGAATTGATACATGATATCAACGGCGATTCAGATTTGCTTGAAAGGGTCATAACTGGCGACGAATCATGGAATATGTTGATTACATCGAAATCAAAGACCAATCCTCCCCTCATACACAAGTCAATAAAAATATTCTCAGACAGTCAAGCGGCGTTGGAAACTCTCGACTCCTACCGAGCAACGACTGAATTGATAGCAAATTGTCAAAAACGACTCTCTTCGATAGGAAGACTCAACAGATTGTCTCTGGTCTGGATTCCTGGCCATACTGGCCTGGAAGGCAATGAGGCTGCAAACTCCCTTCCAAAGGTGGGTGCTGCAAGCAGCTTCATCCGAACAGAACCTGTCATTGTCATTGCTTTTGGCTTTGCCAAAAAAAGATTGAACACCTGGATGGCATGAAGATTTATAGACTTCTGGCAGAATCTTCCAGGATTGGCTCACTCCAAGACGTTTATTCACCCTTTGAAGCTTGATATCAAACAGTTGTTGGACTACAGTATGGATGAACATTTGTAACAGACTTTCTCACAGGTCACTGTCATTTGAATCATCATATGCAGAGACTCGGACTGTAGAAAGACAGTGTGTGTCGCCTCTGTTCGAAAAATGATAAAACAGCAGAGCAAATACTTTGTGCCTGCCCAGCTGGGGACCGAATCAGGTTTTTAGAGTTCGGCATAGCCGTACTCTTACCATCTGACCAGAAAGACCACTCGCCATACAAACTATCTCTGTATCTGTAGAGTAGGGAGGGTGAGTGTAAGCCCACATTACTTAGGCCACATGTGATCCATTGTACATCCTCCCGAGGAGTTGTCCTCCTAGGGCATCGTCCAGCCTGTCCTTTCCAGGAAGGTGGACAGGTCACTGAGATACATCTCCTTTATATCGGCAGGTGTAGGCCAAGACTCGCCGAACACACACACTCTCTTATTGACGATAACTCCGGGCACTCGCACAGGACATGCCTGACAGTCTCATCTTCCTGTTCACACATCCTGNTTTTCATCACTGTTTCTCCATGTCCTTAAATTTCCGGTGTGTGAATTTATATTTAGTATCAACATTGCACCCGTGCGGAGCCGGAGAGGTAGCTAGTATCATACTATTCACAAAAAGTAAATAACTGATGCTACGTTTGAGTGGGTATGTTTTTTTAATTATACGAATTGACTTTTGGTTAGACGATTTAAATGCAGCAATGTGTACTTCCTCCTAATTTATTAACGATATTACAATGTAATCACTGTCGAGTACCTACCTGCTGGTTTCAGCATTGTTTAAAATAATAATTAGCTACCACTTTGGAAACACATTATCAATAACTGATATTGCTCACCAGTTACTGCAAATACCAAATACGTTTTCTTGTCAAGGGAAATCGAGACACGAAATTTTGTATACGCATTCGTTTATGATAGGCAGTTGATAGGCCCACCATGAAATAGATGCCACATACAGGGTTGGTTTCAATAAACAAAATATACGATCAATACGAAAGTCTATCTATAAAACCGAGAGTCTTTCAACACAAAAACTCAAGGAACGGGGAAAACTATTATTAGGATAAACTATATTGTGTAGAAGTAGGTAGGTACCTACTCCTCCGGCACACCTTATAGAAGAATTAGCTTGTTATATTTCTTAGTCTTATCATTTCATTGATGGCGTCATTATTACATGGCCGAGTCCCACTTAATTTCGAACAGTCTAATTCTTCTATCAGGAGTCCTTCTATTGATGTGACCCTACTTAAAGCCACGTACGCTTGGCCGGCAGCGAACAAATTTGAACCCAAGTACACAACAGCGTGGTCAACCGTACTACCCTGCATTTTGTGAACTGTACAAGCCCAGCATAAAACAATTGGCAACATTCTACGTTCAGCTGTACCATGGCTGAATTCAGCTGGAAATTGCACAGATTTCGGTTGAATAACGTGGATCCCATCTTTGCCGAAGTCGATACGGCTGATGGAATGTCCGTGTCATACATTTGTGCTCTCCGAAAACAGAGCACATAATTTCTATTATATGATATCATTATATGATGGCATCTCCAACTCATCCTCCAAGTTTTCCTGCTCAGCTTCTTCATTCAACACTTCAAAAGCATGTTGCCAGTTGTTTTATGCTGGGCTTGTACATTTCACAAAATGCAGGGTAGTACGGTTAACCACGCTGTTGTATACTTGGGTTCAAAGTTGTTCGCTGCCGGCCAAGCGTACGTAGCTTTAAGTAGGATCACTGATAGAAGAATTGGACTGTTCGAAATTAGTGAAACACGTGTTGCTTTTTGTAAACTGTCTAGTGAAAATTTCACAATGAAGTGTTACTTGAATAATTTTCGGTAATTGGAAATGAGAACTCAAATTAAATATTATTTAACAAAAAATTCGGTGAAAGTATCACCTGCACCATTGAACAAAAAATCCACTATTTGTCCATGTTCATAAGTAGAAAATATGACTCCACAAATGATTTTCGATATTTTTCTGAATACACAGTGGTGATTGGGAGATGGTGAATAAGAATATAAAATATATATTGATTTATATTTTTTGAGATAATGAACACTCTTGAAAACCTGATAGTATTCCTAATGAAAATTATTGGTCTTTGTTTGACATAAAATGTACATTGAAAACTTTGAATTGGTAAATGTAAATTATAAGTCTACGTCACGACAAAGAATCGAGTGGAAGTTTTCTAGGTGTCAGTATTTCAAAATGTTTTCCCTTCTTCGTCGCAGAAAATTGTTTATATTCAAAAAAGATGCACGAGTTCACTATATATACTTCTTTAGCTTCATTATCATTTCACTGAACGTATATACTGTGGGATTGTAATAATCCTGCACAAAATCCCCAGAAGCATTTTATCAAAAAATACATATTCTCTTGATCAACAGTTGTCACACGATATTAAATCGCAAATATTTTAATTCTATTCACTACAACAGATGAATAATATCGACAATGATGTCAGCCAGATAAAACCATCAGATCGACTTTTCTAGGAACTCACTATCATTCAATTTGTAACGAAAATTTAGAGTAGTAATAGTTCATAGACCAAACTTTTCCTTTATCTTTTAATAGTTGTACTTTGAGGAAGTTGTCATATTAACAAAATTCGAAGCAGGCGTTCATATATCACACTTCAACTTTTACTTCTTATTTAACTATGACGAAAGTTCACCAGGTAATACCTTTATTTTAATGATTTCTTGAGGAACACAATTTTATATTACACTTTTTCTTATTTTAGAGTTGACTGTAGAGAAAGCATCAAACAGGAATTAATATAGTTTTCATATTTGCTTTTACTTAGTATTTCATATAAATCAATAGTAATTTCATCATTAATAACCATGCATTATTTTTCTTCAACAACAAAGTATGAATATCTATTTGAAACATCGAATGACTATCCCATTGTTGATTAAGACCAACATTATTCACGATACCGAGCAGCATTGAGTTCCCTACACGGCCACTAGATTTTCACCCCTTAATTTGCAGATTCTTAATTATAGTTGTGAATCATTCCCTGAAGAAAAAAAACAACGCCAGCCGCTGCTGGCCTCCATAAATCAATTGTGACGTGGCCAAGATCAACTGGCGCTACGCGATTATTCTAGTATTCGCGTCGACTTCCAGCGAATTCCATATCGGCTTCTAGTTACTTCGATTACCTTATATATACGCTACCCACTCGCATATCGGGGAAGTCAAGTTTATCGGACAGTGCGGTACTAGTTGAAGTTTTAGTTCAAGTGTTTGGTTGTATCAACAGTGAAATAAAGTTAAGTTTGTTACAGTGTAGTCAATTATTGTGAAACTCACGGGGAAAATGTAACAATATGTTTTTCTGACTGTCAGTAGAATACTTTCTTCTTCAGCCCCAGCCAGGAGTGATTGGGATTGTTGCATAGCTTTCTTATCTTCCCAAATATAGAAATCGAGCCAGAGATCCTGAAAGCCGGCAGACCACCGTACTGGACTATTGGTTATGATAACAAATCATTAAAATGATCTTTTAAGTAATCAAGAACTTCTCGGGTATCCTGAGGGATTTCTTCATTTTGTTGGAAGTGAAACTACTGAAAGTAGATTATATTAGGGTGAGCATTCATTTCATTCGGAAGAAAACCCAAGTTAAGTACCTAACCCTGTTAACTGGCTGAGATTACAAATCGAATGATAACATCAATCATAATTTTCTGTGAAGCCGAAACAAATTTTGAGAAATGTCACTTGTGAACTAGACAATCATGTTATAATACTGCAAGCAGGGCCGGATTTAGAAGTGTTCAGGCGGGGCTACTGCCCCGGGGCCTCCAAATTTAGAAGAGTCAGCAACTTTTACGTTTTGGCTCCCAAACTTTTTGTTTTTGCATTTTTACTAAGAATACTTATTATTATTATGTTACAAACATAATAATATTGTTATCGATATATCAGCAAGCCCCGTTTATTATCAATTTTTTATTTTATCGATCAATTCAGTGGCAAATACTTTTTAATGTGTAATTTGTACTCATGAGTTGGGGAGAAATGAAATAAGCAAAAATAGTAGGAAAAATAATTGATAATTTGGAGCCTACACACTTCCAAATCCGGTCCTGACTGGAAGGTATTCAACCCATTTATCTGCAGCCTTCATTGCAAACGAAACGTACTAAGCCTACAACACTGACCGAACTTAACAACTATAAGTTGCGACAATATCAGTTATCACCACATACTTCCGTTTGAACGAAAATACCGTTAAAAGTCGGTATCTGACTGAAGATAATAAAATAGAAATATAATTATTTTCAAGAAGTGATCGTTGTTCGTGGTATAGCAATGTTATAGTTAATTGTTGAAAAATTCATTCATTTCTTATTTCACAACTAACATCGCAACGAAAATTGAAAAAAAAAATATACAAGATTTTATAGGATAATCAAAATAAAGATTCAATAGTTTTACCATAAATATTCTCAGACAGGTGGATCTTATAGGGTGCCTTTTATAGAGTTATAGGACTTTGAAATGGAATAAAACAGAGATGAATGATTAAATTGACATGAAATTTACTTTATTCGAAAGATAATCTTGTGGCATTTGACCGCTACGACTGGCTCGGACGTAGTCTAATCTGGAGATCCAATTATTGACGACTTTTTCCAACATTTGTGTCCGTATATCGTCAATAACGCGGCGAATGTTGTTCTCCAAGTGGTCAATCGTCTCGGGCTTATAGGAGTAGACTAGCAACTTCACATATCCCCACAGAAAATAGTCTAGCGGCGTTAAATCGCACGATCTTGGAGGCCAATTCACGGGTCCGAAACGTAAAACTATGCGGTTACCAAACGTTTCCTTCAATAAATCAATTGTGGCACGAGCTGTGTGACATGTTGCGCCGTCTCATTGAAACCACAGCTCCTGCACATCATGCTTGTTCAATTGATGAACGAAAACGTCAGTGATCATAATTCTATAGCGGTCACCATTGACTGTATCGTTCTGACCAGCATCGTTTTTAAATAAATACGGAGCAATCATTCCACCAGCCCATTAAGCACTTCAAACAGTCAGTTTTTCTGGATGTGACGATGTATCAACATATACTTGAGGATTATGATAACTCCAAATACGGCAGTTTTGTGAGCTTCATCGCCATACAAAATTCGCTTATTAAAATCGGGATCAACAGCAATCTTGTTATAGGCTCATTCACCAAATCTACGCCTTGCAAGGTGATCGTGTGGCTTCAATTTTTGCACGAGTTGGATTTTGTGAGAACGAAAACCAAGATCTTTCCGCTAAATCTTCCATAAAGCGGATGGACACATATCCAATTCCTAAACACGATGACGGATAGACTAATTCGAGTCTTCCTCTACGCCACGCTCTACAGCAGCAATGACTTCTATAGGCACTGTACGATGTCTCTGTGGAAGCGTATATTATTGCTCTGATGAGCAATGAAGTTGATGATTTCCGATAATTGAAAATGGAATTCCCTCAGAGTATCGATTTTCAATTATCGAAAATCATCGACTGTATGTTGATGATAGACATTACCTTGCACTGACGAGTGGCTAAACAGCCTGAAACCGGTCTGCAAGTGTGTTCCAATAATTGAAAATCTATTGCGGCAGTTGTATCTCCAACAGCATATGCAGGAATAACTTCAGTGAAGAATCCTGCACTGTCACCTGTAGGATATAATCTAACGCCCTTCGTTGTTCCTTTAGATGATTTGATAATTTGTGCTTTTGGAGGATTGAACGATGGTCAAAAATACAGTAAAACCTCGATTATAACGAAAACAACAGCAAAAGTCTAAGCCACTTTATATATTGATAAGTAAAATTCGAAAAATTGAAATATGTTTATTCTCGTATTAGAAGAATTTTATTTATGATCGAGCTGTCATTTGAAAAATAAATTTTCACTTGGCGAAACCCACTTATATCAGAATTACGTCTTATACTTGAAACATTATAAACGATAAACCTTTATCTACTCCTCTCATATTATTCAAAAACATTTGTCGAAATATTCGCGATTGGAATAATAGATACATTTCTGTTTGTAAACAGGTCAGAGTCGTACTGGCTCACTGAAAACATGTTTCATGATTGAGATAGGATTCAATATTTAAACTCTACAATTCTGTTTGGGTCGAACAACTTTTTATCATTTTCAATTTAATTTATTAATTGTAATGTAATTGTAATGTAATCAATATTCCTAGAATATTATTACTGCAGGAAGGTTGGTAGGATGGTGGATGGTAGAATGGAAATAAAGTAGGTTCATTAATATATTTGTTATTTTATATAGGTAGGTTATATTATTCGACATCGAAGTAAATGTGAGATATTCGATAGTATAAACTTGCTGATAATCCTGCTCGGATTTATTTAGGATAGGCTTTTGAATTACTCCTGATCAATAAACAAATATATGAATAAACATTATTATTATCCCTAAAATTGCGCTGATCGGGCCCCGATACATTTGAGAGGGCGCGCCAGCATTTTCAAATATTGACAACTCCCCACATCGTGGGGTAAGTAATCATTAGGTTTGTTCTGGTTCTACGAAATTCAGGTTGTAGGACGTCAGAATCATGCGCAGTTGACATAGAGTTCTGGTTTATTGAGGATAATTTAGGACTGATGACTGTTCTGGTTTCGACTGCGAAATGATCCTAAACTGTTTCGAACCGTTCCGAATCGTTCTTGCTCTCGAGGCTGAACTGTTGAGAAATGTTCCCGTTGCTCATGCGCATTCATGTGGAAATTTGTTTGGGCTATTTGCTAGGATGTTTTTTTATTCATTTGATTTAAATAATTGATGATTGAGGTTAGGTAACATTTGAACTGACTTTAAGGATACGCTATATAACAAAATGGACATGATCAATAGTATTTTCTCGTCCGAGACTATTTCGGACTGTTTTTTTGCTTGTACGCATCATGTCTGGCGCTGTTTCCAAACAGTTTCGGATGTTAGAACCAGAACAAACCTATTGGGTTCGAGAATCATCTGTCCTACGCAAGCGCAGCGAACTAAGAATGACAGCCTACTGCATTTGTCCGGCTAAGATTTCTGTCTTAGTGCGGCAAGCCGGTATGATCTTATTCGAGAGTAGAGAGGGCATCATTCCACCAAAGACTCCAATAATCAGAACAACCATCTTGACAGAGTGGTCTGGATAGAGTCTGCGGAGTTCGAAGAGAAAATCTCGATATTTTATCCGTTTTTCCTCCTCTTTTCGGACGATATTCGTCTCGCCAGGAGCTGAAAACTCCATGACAAATATCGTTTTGCTCTGGTGGTCGAGAAGGACTACATCAGGCTTATTAGCTTGCATGAGCTTGAGGATGGGGAACGAATAGTTCCAATAAATTCGGCACTTTTCGTTCCTTACGACGGATTCAATATTCCCCGGAGCGTAGGGCAACACCGGTGTCTTGTCAATACCGTAAGAGTGCCGTAGATAGTAATATAGCACTCTCAGGGCCGCGTTATGTCGATGGATATTGGCCGAGACCGCATATGCTGGACATGCTAATAGCAAGTGCATTAGGGTATCGGGCGCCTCGAGGCAGGCCCTGCACCTCTATACCCATCACGCGACTGCGGACTATTATTGAAGAAGACCCCATGCATTGGCTTCCGCCGAAGTGAGGTGATCTCTGCGGCTTTTATATGAGCTGAACGGGTTCCAAACCGGTGACAGAGTGACAGAAAACTAAACCGAGTTCATCAGCTGCCCGGGCAGCTGCCCTAAAGAGAAATGCTCCAATTTCTGCTCCCACGTGGTCACGGACCACGCAGAGAAGGGGATCCGAACTCCTGACGACTTTACAGGCTATATCCAGAACCATTCTGTCATGTAGACACTCCAAACTCAAAAGTCTACGGCCTCCCTGTTGTCGGGGGAAGTACAACCGTGGGACTCCTATAGAGATGCATCATTTTTCGGGTCTTTACATCGAGTTGATACAGCTCCTCCCGAGTCCACTTCACTACTCCAAACGAGTAGAGTAAGTTTGGAACGGCAAGCATATTTGTTGCAGCAACTTTGTTCTTCCCCGACAGTTCCGATGACCAGATCTGTCGAAGTTTGTGCTGATACTTGCCGCGGAGAGAGTTTTTCACTGCTGTTACCGCTTGAGAGCTTTGTTCCACCCCGAGGTAAGTATACGTCTCTCCGGCATCCAAATGGTGTAGGATGCTTCCATCTACGATCTGCACATTCTCTCCGTAGTCCCCGCATCGTCCTCTTTTAATATGTATATCCCGAATTTCATACCGATAGCATGCGTGTACTCTTCCACCAACCTCAAGGACTAATGGAGATCCTTCTCTCCAGAGGCATAAAGTTTAAGATCATCCATATGAAACAAATGGGTGACCTTGTGCCTCCGGTTTCCGGGGGTACCACAGTTATACCCTCGAGTATTTCTGAGCGCAACGGATAATGGCAATAGTGAGATGCAGAAGAGAAGATGTCTGAGGGAATCGCCCTGAAATATACCCCTTCTGAAAGTGACCCACCCTGTTTGGACCCTGGCTTGACCAGATATTATGGTGAAGCGAGTTCGCCAAAGTAGTATCAGTTGTTCAATGCATCTCACTATTTTGTCGGATATACCGCAAGGCACCTGAGTAAATGCAAGATAAGCTCATGCAATATTGTATCAAATGCCTTGCGGTAATCGATCCAAGCCATTATTATTATTATAATTTTTTTTTACCGAAGTATGCGCTGGTCAGGCCCTATCCCCCGAAGCCCCGATACATTCGGGAGGGCGCGCCAGCATTGTCAACCAATGACCACTCCCCACACCGTGGGGTAAACGATCATTGGATCCAAAAATCATGTGCCCTGAGCAAGCGCAGTGAGCCAAGAATGACAGCCTTCTGCATCTATCCGGCCAAGATTTCTGCCTTAGTGCGGCAGGCCGGTATGATTTCAAGGTTCGAGAGAAGAGAGGACATCAAGGACTCCAATAATCAGAACAACCATTTTGACAGAGTGGTATGGGTAGAGTATTCGAAGTTCAAGTCTTATTATTATTATTATCCAAGTGTGGAGGTGGAATTCAGTTTTCCTTTACTGATTTCGTAGCTGACAACAAATATCCCAAAAAATAAATTTTCGTGTCTACCAATGAACTTTCATGATGAAATAACCTATGACGGCTTGGCGTTTTTGATAATACTAATAATAATAATAATGAGCATATGCGGTCTCAGCATGTATCCATCGACATAACGCGGCCCTAAGGCTAGGGCCGCACTGCAGGAAGGTTGGTAGGATGGTGGATGGTAGATAGCTGCCTGGCGAACATCCTGCTATTTATAAACGTGAGTAATAGAACGACGGTTCTATTACTCACGCCGTGGCCCTCCACTATCATCTGACCTCCAGAAACCATCTGAAGGTACGCCAGGCGTTTATCCAACCTAATCAGTCGTGTCCAGCTGGGTAGCCTAGCTAGGGAGGAAAGCGTAATGAGTTCTGTGTACAAAAGAAGGGCAATTTGGGACCCAGCAGACCCATTGAGGAAAAATTCGAAAATTTTGACGACACTGCTGATATAGCTTCTCTGAAGTTTGTTTGAAGTTCTTTCCAATTTGCATTCAGTCAACTTCAAAAGTAGGTCGAATGCATCAACTGACATCCTTGAATACAAATAAAGTTTGTCAGGGTGTTGTCGTAATTTTTTTATAGACTCACGAATTCTCCGTCCTGTTGACGACTCAAATTGTAAGTATGCACCTACGTTTTTTTATAACACTCTTTGCCACTATAATTCTCGAATATGAACTTGGTAAAATTTTTTTCGCAACTTTAGAGAGAGGCATAATTGTTACTTCTCCGCTGTCAGTTGGATACTGGCTTCATTTCACTGCGTCCAGGATGCATTGCCCCTCCACCATCCACCTTTACCATCCACCCTCCAAGCGACCATCTAGCATCCTGCAGTGTGGTCCCGGATTAAGAGTACTTTATTACCCTCTACGTCACTCTTAGGGTATTGACGAGACACCAATGCTGCCCTACGCTCCGGGCGATATTGAATCCGTTGTGGAGAACGAAAACTGTCTAATTTATTGGAACTATTCGTTTCCCACCCTCAGGCTCATACAAGTTAATAAGCCTTATGTAATCCTTCTCGACCACCAGAGCAAGACGATATATTTCGTGGAGTTTTGAGCTCCTGGCGAGACGAATATCGTCCGAAAAGAGGAGAAAAAACGGATAAAATGTTAAAATTTTCTCTTCGAACTCCGCAGATTCTATCCAGACCACTCTGTCAAGATGGTTGTTCTGATTATTGGAGTCTTTGGTGAAATGATGCCCTCTCCACTCTCGAATCTTGAATGCCTACCGGCTTGCCGCACTAAGGCAGAAATCCTAGCCAAACAGATGCAAAAGACTGTCATTCTTGGCTCACTGCGCTTACTCAGGACACACGATTCTCGGACCCAATGACCACTTACCCCACGTTGTGGGAAGTGGTCGTAGGTTGATAATGCTGGCGCGTCCTCCCGGATGAGTCGGGGCTTCGGGGGATAGGGCCTAACCAGCGCTTACTATATACGGTGAAAAAATATTAATAAAACGTCTTTATTCACTTAAAGAAAGATCATACAGAATATACAAAAAAATATTGAGATGAATGGAGTGTCAGCGAAGCTGTTTTCAAACTCAACCTTCGAGAGAAAAAAAATTGAATTTAAAATGAATAAAAGAAAATTACAGTACCTACATGAAAACATTTTCAAAAAACAATTATCATTGGGTTACCAAATCTTTTGCTTAAACAAGTGAGCCACGGTCAGCATTAGGAAAGTGAACTACTCAAATAAATGCTCTTTGAGTCTTTTTAAAAGTTTTTCAACGTGTAGGATCTGAATTCACTGGGCAGGAGATTGTAGAATTTAGCTGCGTTGTATGAGAAGCTGCGAGTAAGACCTGTGTTCAGGAATGACCAGCACCGACCTGTTTCTAGTGGAAAAGCTGTTAATGTTTGGGAAATAATCCAATTTTTCTATTATATAATGTGACATTCCGGTGTTCAAGACTGTGGGTGTTTGTAAGTAGGTGCAGTGTTCCGCGTTTCTCTAGTTGCAGCCATCCTGATTCCTTCATGAGTGATGATATGTGGTCGTATTTTCGAATGCCAAAAGAAAAATGGAGGCAACTGTTTTGGATTCGTTGAAGACGGAGGGAATCAGATTGAAGTAACGCAGGGCCATGAATACTATCGCAATATGAAAATTACGTTAGCGACAAATTCGCCCAATTCGTGACTGGAACACATGGCTACCTTCACACTGGTTTACTATTATACACTTGAATCATTCACTTCACATAATTTCAAAAACTATGGATTTGCAACGGATAAACTTGGTGCACTCGGGACACAGCCTTTGAACAGATATTTTAATTTTTGTATGCTCTCCTGGAAGACAGATGGCGCTACTTGATGAAGTTTTACGCAAAAGTCTATAGGTGGCTAAGAAATGAAATAACATTTATTTTTCACTATTGGCGATGGCAGTGATCTTGTGTAATGATCTTTTTGGCAGATGTGTTGAAAGTGTCTCAATTTTTGGAAAGGCGCCCCCGAGGTACCCGTTATCGAAGTGAAAATCAATTTCTTAAGGGGTTTAAACCAGTATGAATATATTTTGTTGTCTATCAAATATACGTTATTGATCAAATACACATTTTGTTCCAAATTGTAATGTAGACACAGAAATAATAAGAATTTATTGATAATTTGGGTAATAAGCCTTTCTGGCAGGTGGGAAGTACGTAAAGTGTCAGAGAAAAATCTTGAAACAAGTGATGTTATTAATATTAGGTGAATACACTGGGAAATGAAACTGAATTTTCCATTCAAAATATTACAAATTATTTTCTTTCATTGAAGTATTTACTCTCTGAATTGAATTTGCTTGCATCTGCAGAAGTAATTTCAATAAGCAACGTCTACGTGACTGATGTTTTCGCTGATAGAAATGTACTTTGAATTGGATGTTAAACTTCTCGTGCATAGTGCATAGCTAAAGCTGTCGGCATAAAAAAACAATACTGAAAAATTAAGCCGCTGCCAACTAGTCCACGCGGACTGAAGAATTGGGGGTTCGTATTGAATTTTAATAACCGAGTTTTATGATTGGCTGAAGAGTCATAACATTTACTATACCAAAAACCAACTACTTGGGGTTTTACAGACAAAAACATTTGAAAAAATGTATGTCTTTTAGAGTATTGCTGAAAAGTATGGATATACCTTACTGAGACTTTCCCCCTATTTTTGTGTTTTCAATCCCATCGAGTTGATTTGGTGAAAATTTAAACAAAGCATCAGGCGTAACAATGATTTTCCAAAATTTGATAAGAAGGTAATAGAGCTAGTTAAAGAAGAAGTATCTTTTAGTAGACCTATGTTATATAGTTTGAAAGTTAAAGACATATTCATACGTAGTTTTCTCTCAAAATAAACCATAAAATACGCTCATCAAACATTAGCATGTTATTGAGAAACACCCTGTATAGATGTCGATATTCAATCATCACTTAACGCATCTGATTCAAAGGAAACCTCATTCCGCGAAGTTGGAGTATTTTTTTTGAATGACAAGTGTACGAGAATTCAGACAAAACGATGAAATAATGAACAAGTTTAATTGAAAGTTATCAGCTTCCGTCTAGAGCGCTCTGAATGGGTTTCCGGGGGGAGTTTAACACGTGCTCCCCCACGTGTCCTTCACCAGGGGGGTGAAATAGCCACCCTCCATGTGCGTCACTAAGCTTGCTACCTATTGATTGTAGTTATGCGTACCCGTCGAAGGCACTGTCAGGGGCGTATCGTCAAGGTCAACAAAGCTAATACAACAACGTCCCGAATGCAGATAGATGACAAACTCTATTTCATATGCAGTGATTTTGTTTTTTTTTTCAAGTTTTGATAAACAAGTAATAAGTAAGTTCTTTTTTCCACAATTCATTTTTGATAATTGACACCGATGAGTTTACTGCTATCCAGAAATAGTGAAATGAAAATAGTGATCAAGTACATAAATGTTGAAATGTTGTTGATGCGATGACATGCCCTCTTACGAAAACGCCATCTATGGGATCGACAGAAGACTCAATCCACGATTATCACAAATAAATGAGGCTCCCTAAGGCGGTCAGTTATTATTATGATTCTTTATTGTTTTCAAGATATACATTTCATAAGAAGAAGTTTGGATTATTAAGTTATGAAAAACTGTAACGCGTTTTTGATAAAAATATCAGGGTAGCGCCGCCAAAGAAGAATATCCTCACGGATAAAATGAACGATTTCAATTGTGGCCCGGGTCTGCTGATTTTATGGGAAAAGAAGTAATTATGGAAATAACCTTATCGTATGTTTCGGTCGACGGGACGGTTATTGACGAATTCTTCACTATTTCACTCCAAATCGGCGAATTTTATATTGGTTTATAGTATTTTCTAGAAATTGCCGGATTTTCATTGATAGTGAACTAGTCTATGGTATATTAGTACTCAACGTCTCATGGTTGCGTCGCGTTTTCGCACATGAGGTGAGTTTTCGAAAATTATGTTCCGTTTCATGATACCGTTCATGATACTTTCATTTCCATATCGCCCGAGAAATAGGAATGTGTGTCAGTCTTTGAGGTGATGAAAGAACTGAATACTTTTTTTTAACTATGAAGCACGAGTCTATTTATCATTGATCTAATATAAGATAACTGATACGGAAACTGATGCAGCCTTCCCCTTTCTCGTGGAACGTCCCGATTTGTTCCGCTTAAGGACATAGTGATAAGTACCACCCGGTGGATGCTTTTTTTGTTCCTTGCGTATTGGGCATATCGAGAAAAAACACTTGCAGTTCATGAATACGCCTGGTATTTTTTTCATTTAGGACGATTTGTTTTTAAGATTCTTGATCCTAGAAACTTTTCTTCGAGAGATTTTGTTCGCCTTTGCCTCTGAACTTTGTGAAACGTTTATTTTAGTCACTGAGAAATTAGTCGGTGCATACACCTTTTCTACCGCTCACTGAGACAATCCTAAAATTATGTAACAAAACTATAAAAAAAGTTACACGTTTTGGTAAAGAGCGTTTTGGCTTTCTACTTCTTCATCTTCAAACAAACAATGTGGGAAAGAAGAAAGAAATAACCATTTTAGTTCCTTCACTTTACTCTCAACAAATTTGAACTAGCTGGTGGCCGCGATTTCATTATCGTCGATTTCAGTTTTCCGCTTTTCCCCATTTACTGACAGCAAAAAATTACCAAGTATTTGCCTGTCTTTGATTCATAAGAAAATCATTTTACTGCAATACAAATATAGTTCATGGAAGTCTCAGCCAAATTAACTGAACAGATTTGTTACAGTATTCTTTCCAACAATTGTTCGACGTGCTTTTTTGAGTTGACAACTTTTTTATTCATCAACTTATTGAAATAAATAGAACACTCAATGAAGCTTACCTCAATAGATTACTGAAAACCGCTCGCATATTAGTTAAATCGTTTTCGAGACAAGCACGTACAAACGTACAGACAGCGATTTGTTAAACGTATTTTTGTTATTCATTAATCGATGGAAATAAATCAAATACTAAATGTTCACTGAAGCTTATCACAATACATTAGTGAAAACCGCACCAAAATCTGTTAGACCGTTTTTGAGATAAGCGCGCTCTAACGCACAGCCAGGATGGGCCAATTCAGACTGGAAAACTCACCGAATTACAAAAGATCGGACCGAACAGAAATTTCGGAACAAGTGGAGGAGCACATATTGAATATGTGCACGGACCACATGACACCGAAGTACACCTTTAACACAAATTTCACGGCCAAAATCATAAGCCGTGAAGAGTGGAAGAACAATAGTCATCCTGAAAACATTTTTGGAAAAAACACCTGGTATACAGATGGATTGAAGACCAAACATGGAACGAGAGCTGGAATATACCGAGCGGATAGAAATCTAAACTACAGCTATCCGCTAGGACTATACACATCCGTTTTTCAGGCGGAAGTGTATGCTATCTTGCAGTATGCAAAGCTTATTAAATTAAGACCTCAAAGAAATGAGCTGATCAATATTTTTACAGACAGCAAGAGCGCACTAGGGGCTCTGACAAACCCAAAGGTGACATCAAAACTGGTCTGGGAATGCCATGAAGAACTGAATGAACTTGCAAACAGGAACAAATTAACTTTGTACTGGGTGCTAGGGCATTCAGGAATCACAGGTAACGATAAAGCTGATGATTGCGCTAGACGCGGATCATCAACTTCATATATAGGTCCTGAACCAGCTCTGGGGGTACCAAAATCATTAGTACGAAACCAGATTAGGACATGGACCAATAAAAAGCACACAGAGTACTGTACAAAAGTACCTGGCAACAAACACAGTAGAAAGAAAAATATAACCTTCATTAGGGAACAGTCCGAGAAAAGAACCGAAGAACTACTTCAATATAGTAGGGATCGGCTCAGAATAATAACAGGGTTACTAACCGGTCATTGTCCGCTTAGAGGACATCTGAATAAAATGGGGCTGTACAACGGAGACCTCAGCTGCAGATTATGCAACGAAGGGATAGAAACAGCTCTACACATCTTATGCGAATGTGAGGAACTGAATCACAGGAGGCAGGCAATATATGGACGTACAAAATTATACCCAGAAGAATATGACGAACATCCAACACGGAACCTGTACAAACTAGAACAGGGAACGAGACTGATGGAATGGGTGTCATGATAAGATGGGAGAATAAACGCAATGAGCTCAAGAGGCTGCAGTGTTTTCTGGAGACTTGTACTAAATGGACAAGTCAGACAGCTCCTAAGATACAAAAAAAAAAACAAAAAAAACCGCCAAGATAAACACGCAGCGATTAGTTACACAATTATTATACGTATGTATGATTTACATAAAAAAATACGGAACTTTTTGAATCTGAAATGAATTAACCCACCAGTGACAAATTTGAATGTATTTGTTTGGTCTCTTGATGCCAAAAAATTTAGGGTTCGAAGACAAATATTTAGAAGCAATTCGCTTGGTCACATGAAAGAAAGTAAACTGGTATTCGTGGAATGAACATTTTGAGAATTTCATGTCATACACAGTTAAAAATCAGAAAAAACTATGTTTGAAGAGAACTCCACAGGATATAACACCGAGTCTCTTCCCTTGAGGCTCTGGCTAATCAGTCCTGGAATCACACACTGGAGAACTTACGATTACGTGTGATCCCGAAGTCCTGTTACTCCAGAGCCAACTTTACTGAGCTGGCTTTAGAATTTTCAGGCAGTAATCGTATGTAAAATGACGAGCTCTCCAATAGTTCTTTGACAGCCTTTTACAGCTAAGGGACATTTGAACCAAAAGGGCACACCGCAAGGTTTACAAGGTGTCTCAACAATATATCCCACAGGGTCCAATAACTAATGGACAAGTGGCTTCGTTTTCATGATAGGTATATCATTAACACTTGTGAGTCTTAAGAAATCGTGTGTGACAGTCGCCATCTGAGAGACGAATCGACACTACTAAGTATCAAGTGTACAAAGAAAAAGCTACTGCCATCTACTGTACATGGAAGATATTTGAGAAAAATTGTATGTTGTTTGCCTATGAACGCTAATCTCAAAAACGGCTCAACCGATTTTGGTACAGTTTTCACTAATGTATTGTGGTAAGCCCCACAATTAATGTTTGTTTTCGGCACTGTAAAGTGAGGGTGTAATATAAGGGTGTAATGACAACCTGTGTTTCATTGCCCCTTTCGAACATCACAGTTTGAAAGTCGAAAGTTTATATTGTTCGACTACATTTAAACCTGCCAAAAAGCGTATCGAAACAATTCAAAAAATTAATTTCGATCAATCAAATGAGAAATTTGAATTGGTCAATCAAGAGTTGAAAAAAATAACTTTTTGTTTGTAATATTTCCACTGAATTTATGAAAACTTCGTTTTAATTCAATTTTATTGAATCTTTGCTTAGGTTTCTTTCAAATTTTCTAATTGTCTATTCTTTCTAAATTTTATTTTACTTCTTTAGATTGCTCCAATCAGTTTTTTAGCAGTTTTCGATAATATAAAAACAAGCCCAAACAAATATCATTCAGAGGTTGTCAACTTTCACGACCGGAGATAACTAAATTGAAGCTATTTTCTGGTTTTTTGGGCCATGGTCTGCAGCTTTTTATATCTGATGTTTTGTCTACGACTGCGGTATACACTATCAAAGGCAATGATGTAACGGCTGAAATGCTCGCGTTGTTGTTCCCAACGAAGAAACCATAATGCTGGAATATAACTCCGGTTTAATATTATTATTGGTGGGCATGACTTGGTTTCCCCTAATTGGATTACCTGTCCATATATGTGTACGATTAAGGACAGTTAGCCATATTTTATTAATGTTCATTGCCTCTTCTTCTTCTTAGAAATTATTCCTGTGTTTCTCAGTTTCTATTGCATCTCTATATACTCTTGCTCTTCAAAGTTCTCTTTATTCTTGGAAAGTGAAGAAGAGCCATGAAGAGCAGCGATTTCTCTGATTGCGATTTGGTCATTTTAGAAACGCTTAAACCCCTCGCAAACCCTTGTTTTTATTATAGCAGACTAGTTTAATTTTTTATGCAAAATTCTATACAAATCGCCGACCTCTTGTGTGTGGCGGCTGCTACAGACAAAAGTGAACAATGAATACGGTTGAAAATTTTATCATACTTCAGGGGCATGTACACCAACATAATGAAAAAAATTGATAATCGGGCTCGCCAAACCCATGAAATTCAAAAATTTCCGTTATTTTCTGAACATACATCATATGTATGATATATATAACATTCATTTGTTCCGATTCAAATGCAAAGCCTTGCACTAACTCCATATTTCTCATTAGAGTATTTTTTACATAGCTCATCAAAGCGGACTATCAACATACGATACGGCTATAATTAAAGAAATTATCATTTCGTCTCAATTCTTAATGGACTGTATATAGTAGAGCCCCTGTGGATCCCTTGAAAAAATTCAAGTGCTACTTGCAAATATTGCAAAAGTTATAAACAATTGGAAAATGAGGTTTGTTTTTTTGCAAATATCTCGAAAACTATTCGACATTTTTCATATTTGATAAGGAATTCAAAAAGGAAACCAAATTTCCTAACAAAAAGCCTTTCTCCCGGAACTGTAGGACCAATATTTATATTTTTCCCAGAAGGTTGGAAATACGTCCTAAAACGGGTACTCTGGCTTGCGCAAGACACGCCCACTTTCGTCCATTGATGAGAAAATATTATTTCGATTTATTAAATATTAGAGTATATTTCAATAGATTTTGTTTGACGCTGACACGCGACAGAAAATAAAGCTTGAAGAAAAGTGCCATTTTTATTTTATTTGAAAACGCCGCGATTTTTGTCGCAATGTGACGACAAAAATCGCAAGCATAAAATAGGTCTTAGAAACAATGCCACAGGTATAACAAGCCGTCATCGCTTCTTCAGTTCTCGAAGATTTTTCAAGCAGGGAATAACATTCTATAACCGCTATTCGAAATGGAAACCAGTAAACATAAAGACGGAAAGCTCAATGTGAATTGTTCCGTATAATCGCCTGAAGTGAATTATTGGTTCGATAACTGCCAGCACCACATGTGGCTTCCTACAAAGGGAAAATTTGGAAAACGTTTTCCAGAACGAATTCCACTTCTCATGACAAATGAATAATACTCGTACCTTGTTGTTCCACATAACAATAAGGACAATACGACTATTCGGAGGTATGTATTGAGAATACGTTTGAGACTTTAGCTTTAGATGTAACATTTCCATCGGGTTTCATGCAAAAAAGAATCCGTATTAGCACAGAAAATCATACCCTAGTAACGTTTCGGAATTGAAATAAAGGGGTTTGGGCACAGGAAATAGAGCTCCCACCGATAGTTTTCATTTCGTATGACGCATACGGATTCCCCTCTAAGACCACATCCTGAAAACGTCACTGGTTGTGACTCCCTAATAGGGATATAATTTTCAACTTACCTGGAATCATTACTTGGGACCGGTTGCCGAAAAGCAGCAAAATGGCACTGAAAACAAAAAATAATTTTTGAAGAAAGAAAAATTATTTGACATGACTTTGGATTTGATATATATTAACCAAAATGAATGTCTCAAAATTTAGTCTAAACTGATATAAAAAGATTTGTTTGTAACTCAAAAACTACTCTAATGATTTTAAAAATACTTGCACCTATAGCAAGCTATATTATCGATGAATAATAACATGACCGTATTTTATCAAAACTAAAATCAAATAGCATGAGATATCTCTACGAAACCCAAGTTATAAAAAATTTGCCTATCAATCATGATTTGTCGTGTGTTACAGAGGTGGGCCGTTAGTTTCAACTAATTTGAATCCTGAGACCGTATCCGAAAATATTATAGAGGACAATAGTGAAGTATTTTTCAAATCAAATTTTTACAAATTATTCAATAGACTGGAGTGGACCAAAGGCCTTAAAAATATCAAGTGTAACAGCTCTTGACTCGCCTGTTTCCGAAAGCCACATTGATGATCGCTCAAGGTGTTGAAGCCCTTCAAATATTTAAGGATATGATGGTTTACGGCTTTCTCCATGATTTTTGATATCACTGATAGCAAAGCGAGTGGTCTATAGTTATTTGGAAGATGACAAATATGAAAGAAAACAATATTTTATGTTTAGATTCAGAATCTGGATACTTTTTATTGCCTAGTATGTGGTAAAGCTTACAGGGATTCAAAAAGGCGATTGGGTAGAATGTATCTTTTGTAAGATGTGTGCACATGTGAGATGTGCCACAGGAAATACTATTTCTTTCGCTTGTAACAAATGTGACTTAGATGAAGACTGAATTCAATAATGAAAAAAATATCCACAGATTTTTTTCATTATATACGATACGATATTATATACGATATGAGAGGTAAGGATTTGAGTCCTTCATATTCTGAGATGGTATGTCAATTCAGTTTTCTGTGAGATCTCACTGGCAATACTTGGTGGTCAGAATAAAAAATGCTCTCAAACTTTTTCTGTCAAATTTCAGGTTGATACAAAAATATCTGACAACTTGTTAGTTGTAAATTTCATACTCATTTTATCATGGTAATCATCGTTACATAATTGTTTCATAATTTCATACGTTTGTAATCAATTTTACTCCTGACATACAAATATGATGAATGAGGATCGTCTCTGCTACACATTTGTTAACTTCATTTCAATCTCACTTTTCTAGGTAGTAACATGTTTCGTTCACATCTATCAATATATTCTAATTAGATAAAAATTGTAGTTTCTGATAAAGAGACAATAAACGCTCTCCTGGTGTCCCGAATAGAAATTGGTTTCTCAATCTTGATTTTAATGTTCGGAAAGTAAAAGTTTTAAATGTACTTTTACATTTCGAACCGTACTCTTGCTATACCTACTCATGCTTTTACAAATATTTAGTGGAAAAAAGGCATTGAGAACACATATGAACCTATAAACGACCACACTCCCACTGAAATCCAGGAAAACCATTTGAATCTGATTTGAATGCAACATTCTAGTTTTACAACTCACAGATCGAAATCTCGCTTTATACAAAGAAAAATTCCGACTAAAAATAGCCATGCACGCTTGTACTAACAGTGACGTTACTTAAAGTTAGAGGAAATTCCACTGCTGCAACACGATATTAGAATTTATAACAAAATGATATGCGATTTGAAATTGTCAACTATATAATGCATTTTAAGGAATCGCCCCTTGCCCCCAACCCAAAAAAGACAACTCATATCGTATTATGTCTGCTGCTTAAATTATCTGAGAAATTGAATCTTCAGATGCTTAATACATATGTATTTAGTATGCACGCAAGTATACACGGAGAGAGTGTTTATAGCCAAAATAAATTTATTATGAATTAAAAAGTAAATTTGGTGAAAATCAATTAAACTACAAATCTTCACAATATAGACTTTTATTTCCAACACGCTTAGTAGTTTCCTCAATTGGACCAGTTCAAGATTTATATTATTATCAAAATAGTGACAAGGGAAGAAACGAAGAAAAAAGATAACTCTCTATGATTTAGATTTCAGCCAATCTTTTGTCAAGCATTTTGGATTATAATGGTTTTTCTGCCAACACTTTTGCATTATATTGACGGACTATTTGAAGAATAAACAGCAATCGGTTAGTATATAGAGGAATACAACTCAGATATCTTATATCTCAAATCAGGGGTATCTCGAGGATCCATACTCGGCCCTTTATTGTTTTCTATATATACATCTAACATACTACAGGCTCTTCATACTTGTCAGGTACATTTATACGCTGATGACACTCAAGTATATCACACCTTTCCGGCGAAAATGGCAGACAATGTTTGTGACATTATCAATGCAGATATAAATAGAATTGTTGAATTGGCAATAGACCACCGTTTATTTATAAAGCCTAGTAAATCGGGTGTTATGATTTTTGGTCCAAGATTGCACCATTCCATAGTGAATATATGCGAATATCTGCATTCGAAATGAGCCACTAGATACTGCTAGTGAAGCAAAAAATCTTGGTGTTTTGATGGATGTAGATCTGAGATTTGAAAAATTCATAAATAAACTCTTACAACGTGCCTATTCTGCACTGAAAAATCATTTATGGTGACCAAAATGTTCTGCCTTATTTTGTGAAAAAGTCCTTATGTGAATCTTTGGTGCTTTCAGTTTTCAATTATGCGGATGTTCTTTATGGCCCATGTTTAACCAATCAATACAAAAATAAGTTCAAAACTCGTGCCTTAGGTTAATTTTTGGTATTGGTC
This sequence comes from Leptinotarsa decemlineata, assembly GCF_000500325.1. Taxonomy (NCBI): domain Eukaryota; kingdom Metazoa; phylum Arthropoda; class Insecta; order Coleoptera; family Chrysomelidae; genus Leptinotarsa; species Leptinotarsa decemlineata. Next base: position 237,567 of record NW_019289587.1, on the reverse strand, counting down.
GGCGACACAGGATCTCATATAAGCTTCAAGAAATTGGATGGCAGAACATGGAGAAATGAAGGTTACTTCACGCTGTCTATTTTTTCCATAAAATAATTGTAAAAAAAAAACATTCATATCTTCATAGGAAAATCACATATCGTACGGACATCCATAACCTGAATATTCGATATAAAAATATGATTGCAATGCCAAAATTCAAAAC
>NW_019289587.1:176550-237162 GCF_000500325.1 Leptinotarsa decemlineata | reverse complement strand
ACACATCTCATATATATACAGACCAGCAACTGTGAGTATTTCCAGCTCTTTGAATGAGCTTCTACATGAGTGTCGCCATCCTAAACTAGCAATTATTCTGACTGCGCGCTTTTGTAATATAAATACTCTTTCAGCCGAGGAGCTCATACCCCAATTCAAAATTCCATAGCGCAAGTGACAGCCAATAGTTGCATAGTACAGACTTAGGAGCACCTCTCTTCCACAATGATTCGACATAAATCTCAGTGCATAAGTTCTTTCGTAGTTTATCACATAGTGAATCTATATGAGGACCCCAATTCAGCTTATGATCTAGAATTAAACCTAGCATTTTTGTTTCTGGTTTGGATGTCACCTCTAGTTTATCTTCATATATTTTGAGAGTTTCGGTGGTGTTCTGCACTGTGAATTTGGCTAATGCTGTTTTGCTGATATTTAGTGCTAAATGATTTTTTTCAGCCCATTTCATTATTTTCTCATATATGGATTCTGTTGATTCTGAATGCTAATGTATTTCCAGTGACCAGAACATTTGTATCGTCTGCATATGCAACTATATGTACCTTTGAAAGACTATTTAGGTATTGTATCAAGTCGTTCGCATAAATAAGAAAAAGCAGTGGTCCGAGTAGAGACCCCTGTGGAACTCCTTGCTTGCAGGCCAAGGACTGACTGTGAACATCTTGAAATCTCACTGTTTGTGACCTGTTCTCTAGATATGACCTCATCCAATCTTGGGCAACTCCACGAACCACATAGCGATGCATTTTCTGGATTAGTACATAGTGATCCGCACAGTCAAATGCTCTAGAAAAATCGATGAACAAACCACAAATTTGCAGTTTGTTATCCAAGGCTGTTACTACGTGTTCTATGAAATCATATAAAGCTGTTTCCGTGCTTTTATTTTGCATGAAACCATGCTGGTTTGTCGGAAGTCATTCATTTTTGAGGAGAAACGATAGTAACTGATTTTTAATATCCATTTCGTATACTAGAGAGAAGACTTACCCCTCTATAGTTCTCATAGCTATTTGAGTCCCTTTTTTTAAAGATTGGAGTAACGATTGCAACTTTTAATTTCTCAGGAAACATTCCCCGTTCCATAGAAAGATTTATCAGATAGGTCAGGGGGTAGACTATTTCTTCCATGCATGTTTTCAGAATGCAGATTCAGAATATCAATACTCTTTCATATATCACGTTGTGTTGCGTTTATATAAATGTTTCTGTTTCAATTTCATAACAAATGTTTGTAGTACAAACTCAATGAGAAAAAGTGATTTTTGTATAATTCAATGTACACATGAAAGTAATTAGGTATTTCGAAAGGACTTTTTTTCGTCTAACTCAATGTGCATGTGGAGTATTTGTTTTGATATGGTTCTTCCTTCCAGTTTGTATCTGAAATAAACTTCTATGTATAATCTACATATTTTTACAACGAGATTCAATTGTAGTTATTTTCTTTCTCCCTGCCTTTGAACGTTTCTCAATGTTTTGTTCAATAATGAAGAAGAAGAAAGCCAAAAAGCTTTTTTTCCAAAAAATTAATTGTTTTTACGGAACTCCAACCCGAAAATATAAAGCGGGTATCCGGTTATATTTCGTTTTATATAATAGTTGTCGAAAAGTTAAAGCTGAAGACTTTAATGAATGTGGGAGACATATTAAAAAAAACAGCACGAAACACTTTATCCTTCCTCTGTTAAAAGGAGAAGAGAAACTTGAGTTCAAATCATTTTTTGTATTTTGACATCAACTGTTGAAATTTATCCAAATTCTCAATGAAGTATACAAAATTATCTACGAAGGCGTAGACGGACCATTCATGATGAAGAAAACTCATCGCCATCTTCTGAAGACCCAAAAAAATAAAAATAAAGTCAATGTTACAATTTTCAATGTCCTAATAGAACAATTTCATTGAGGTTTTTGAATCGGAGGAATGTTACTTCTTGAAAAACATAATATAACTTGTTGAAATTGATGGATCTAATATATGATAGTTGAATACAAACAGTTACTATCATTATTATTTTTACCTGCCTCATCTTCTCTTATAATTATTATACAATTATTCTAATCGGCATGCATGCCTCTAATTATGTATTTATCTAAGAACACCCAGGGTAAAAACATTCCAATTATTGTTTTTCAAATAACACGCTCAAGGATAATCTAATTGTTGATGTATTTCATGTATATATTCACTAACCAACCGCCCCGACTTCTCAGGGGTAGCACGGCCGCCCTGGTTTAGCACGGGTAGTATCATTTTTCCGGATCCACAAGGGTAGCAACGTCATATTTCAATCATTTTTTTTTTCTGATTGATTCGGCCGTTACTTGATGAAGATCCATAGTAATTTCCAAAACTACACCTCACGATTTGATCTCCAGCAACTTTATTTGAAAAATATATCACAACATGTTGTGAAATATTTTTCAAATGAAGTTTGTGGAGACCAAATCGTGAGGTGTAGTTTTCGAAAAAAAATATTTCAATCAATTCACACGAAACATCAATGGATGATAGGTACACATTAACCTTACTCTCGAATCACTCCACTCTCTCGTGAAAACCGTATGAAAACCCGTTCAGTAGTTTTTGAGTTTATCGCTTTCAGACAGACAGAGAGACGCAATGACACTTCAGTCAATACATGCGGATGAGATCCCATGTCAGAATCGGGGTAGTTTTAGATGAGGGGGTTACATTACAAAGGAAATGCTGCGTAGTATTTTGACAAAAAATCTTTGGCATACTACTTTATTTTTATTATTGAAATTTTTGTATCGTCATATATCAGGTCTTGAATAATGTACTATACTATAATTCCAGAATAGTAGGCACTAAACTCTCAGAAATGACTGACGTTTTTGCCTTAACCTGACTCTTGCAGTGGCGTACGGAAATTATACTAAACAGAGTAGGAAAAATTATGATGAAATATATAGAATCACAACCTTAACAACGATGTTTTCGTTTCAATGCAAAAATATTTCTGAGAATTTAGTGCCGACTATTATGGAATTGTACTATGATATATTCTGCAAACACACTTGACTTTTGTAAATTTTCAGAATCGAAACCGATATTTTTTGTTGTTTCTATATATAAACCTCCATCTTATACAAAAGCAGTAGTAATAAAGAGATTTTTGCTTCGAGCAGGATATTACACGAGAAATTTTGAAAAAAATATTCTGGTTAATTTAAACGCCGAAAAGCGTTGACACATCCCAAATTTGTGCACTTTTCTTCCATATTCCTCATTTAAAGAAGAAATATTTCCTCACAATTTTTATTTTAGTTTTCTTTCAGAATCATATCGACGAACACCTTTAAGATCTACCTGTTCTACGAATTCATTTTCAACAAGATGGATCGTCCTCTTCATAATACCATCAGAGTATTCATAAATATAGCATTGTAATAATCAAGTTACTGCAATCAATGGTCCAGTACGGTGGCCTGCCAGCTCACCGGATCTCACTGTGCTCGATTTCTTCATTGGGGGATTTGATAAGGAAAGGGTCAATTACGCAACAGCCCCAACCACTCTTGAACTCTTGAATTCTCACGTCAAAATATCTGTATATTTTTTTAAATCGGTAGGCTTCTTGTTCGTTGATATCTTTACTTTTTGATAGTGAAAAAAATATACATTACTACTGTTAGAAATCAAACGTTGAAAGGTTATACCTCGCATAAGTTTGAGAGTTGTCGTTTGTAGGGGGGGCGACAGCTGGCTAACGGAAAAACAGATTTANATAAAGAAGAAGAAGAAGAGGACGAGAGAAAAGCAAGAGAAAAAAAAAACAGAAAAGAGAGAGAGAGAAGATAGGAAACCTTTTAAAATATTATTTTCACTTTACAAGGGCAGTGATTCCTTTAGGTCAGAGTTTCTCAAAGTGGAGTACGCGTACCAAGGGGGGTACGCGTACCAAGGAGGGTACGCCATTGAGTCATAGAGGGTACTCGATAAAATTTACGTAATGGCAGGGGCTAGGCGCACGTGCGACGAGCGTGACGGCGGTGAAATTTCTTTTGTCCTTCGTGACAACGTACTTATGTGAGAGTAGGTTTTCACGCCAGGTCATGATAAAGAATAAATACAGGAATCGACTGAACGCTGAAACTGAATTGAGATTGAAGTTGAGTACAATTGCTTCCAGAATCACCTCCATGTGACAAAAAACAAGCCCACTCATCATATTAATGTACCCCCTGCGGGCACCAAGACTTATGAACAAAACGGGAGTTGGGATATATCCATTTTTAATTATTTTTCATTTTTGCAATTCACGCAAACATTCAGTCGTGGATTTTTCCAAAGAGTAACACGACTCACTGTAGTCGATTTATCTAGAACGTATTCATGTAACTAGCGATATTATATGAAAACTTGGTTTGAAAATTTCCTTTCTATGTCAAGGAATGATGATGAAAAAAGTTTGTTGAGTATTTATATCATGTACATCTTTTCTATATATGACTTTATCATGGAGATAGTTGGGTTGCTTGTATTTCAAAAGTTTGTAGAAGTAGCAAAGGGTATGTAGTTTACGCCTGTTGGACATATCGAGTCATTCAACTTCTTCAATTTTATGGGAAATTCTCTGCCTGCTTTTTATGCCAAAAATAAGTCTCAAACAGCAGTTCTGGATTTTCTGAATACATTGATTATCCACGCCATCTAAACATGGCCCATAAACAATATCGCAAAAGTTGAATTGGGAAAGCACTAATGAATCACACATCATTTTTTAAATCTTGGCCTAAATAGTGTCTATGTGGGTAAATCATTTTCAAGTCAGTGTAACTTCTTTTCAACATTATATTGACCTGTTCTTTGAATCCCAATTTTTGTTCAAACCCAAATTTTTTGCACTATCACTAAAAGGTATTGTGTCATTTCCCATCCTCAGTACAAAATTATAAGATACATCATTCCAGACATTGTCATTACAGAACAAAATAGCACATGATTTTTGAGTTTGAGGATTTATTTTGAGTAGATGCGTTTATCACATATGTCTTTTGAAGATTGTAAGTCAATATTTATTTCTCTTGTTAGTTTGTATGACATTATAGGGTTCAAAAGTTTTATAATATATGTGTGTCATCAGCATATATGTGGTAGTTACAGTGCTGCAGAGTCTCATGGAATGTTGCAGTAAATAAGGTGAACAGAAATGGACCAAAAATACTACACTGAGGAACACCGCATGATACATATTGCGAAAGTAGTATAATTTCTTAATTGTTTGTAGTAGTCCCAGTGATAAGTTTGTTTGGTGAATTTTAATTTTTTTAGTGCATTATCTCTAAGTTGTTGCATATATTTTATATTATCTAAGATTGATTGCCATGAAATTGCCTCCAAATCTTTATGTACATGTTCCCGGACCTACTCAGTTTTGACCTAACCTAACTTAACCTAACCTACATCCATATTGTATACGTCTTTCAAAATTAACTTTATTGACATATTTGGTTGTAAATTACATATAGTAGTATTTTTTGATTATCAATGAAATCTTATATTTTTCGAGTAATTTAAGTGAAAATTTTAATAAATAGCACAACATTTTACATAATTATGAAAAAAATAATTCGGATTTGAATTTTTTGTCTTAATAATTCACTGACCCACCTTCAAAAGTATACTAGTTATGAAATGGATCCTTATGGAAGAGTTTATTTCCCAACATCAACATTCTGCTTATAAGCGCGGCGGTTATCCATAAAAAATCAATGGAAAACTTCAACGGCTACATATTTCCTATCATGAAGAAAGAGAGAGCGAGCTATCAATGTAGGTCAATCCAGTAGCGACTAAATCACGATACGACGCGACGATACATCGTTACCCTTCAAATCAGGCGAAAACTATTTCACCGGGAAGGGGTGTGCTGGTCAGGGTAGGGTGTAGGGCCCTTCCTTTCTGATAAAGGCCTTCGTGCAATCGAGGCCTACATCCCGTTGACCTAAAGTCAGATAGGATAGTAAACCTCGAAGAAATCAATTTCGGATGATCATCGTGGAAAAATTGTATGTTTTTGGATAAAAATTATTCATTGAAACCGTTGCCGTACATTCATTGATGTTTTTTTTTTTGGTAAAAATACGATTTGCATTACATGCTCTAAAAAGAAGAAAATAAGTTTTGCAATAATTTAAACATATCACTGAATTTCGAGTTTGAAGTCGAAATCTAATAAAATTCTGAGGAATTTGAAAAAATCGAGTTTAAGTTCGAATTTAGTGAAATCCGAGTTCAAAGTTTGATTTTAACAACATTCCAAGATTGAAGTCTTAATGTAATAATAACAATTTTGCTAAAATCCTACTTCAATCTTGCAATTCATTTGTGACCATTCTACGCCGTCACGTCGTACAAATAAAGAATTGTTTTTAAAATTGTTCCTTAGTCTGTTCAATTCATTGAGTGCAAGTCCATCCCTATAATATTTGTTCGAGCTGCATCAAAGTATCCGTAACCTTCACTGAGTCATAACTTTTTAAAATTGGTATGGTTGTCATCTTGTTTGACACCATTTTAATTTCAACCCATTCATTTGATATTCATATCATGGGGCTGCATAACAAACGTAGTCAACCATCTTTGGGAGTTTCCGCCATATTGGATTCAGAGTTACGTCATTTTATTTTTTGTATTCTTTTCAGTGAACCGTTTCATTTCATAACCATATCATGCAAATGCATAAAAAATAACTAGTCTGCCATATTGTATTTAGAATGACATCAATTTATCATTATGTTTCAATAATCAAGCCTTTTCAGTTGATACCCATATGACCGGGGTTTCTGTGAAAATACAAAGACGTCACTTTACTCATTAGGTTTCGCTTATCGAGACTTTTCAATTGAGCGCCATGTCATAGGGGTTACTGAAGAAATTATAATTATAAATATCCATTTTGTATCGGCCGCCATATTGGATTAAAATGGCGGTATTTAGGTGATCGTGCATGAATATTAAAACCAAACTTGAGCACCAAATTCCAGTTCAATCTGAAACTGGGAAGTGGATAAAATTTACCTGCAAGATATAATTACAAACACCGCACCAGATCAGGATGGGTGAAACTAAATAAAAAATTGTTATTATGATGAATCAATGTTACTGAATTGATATTATATTTTCTTCTGTATTATCCCATGTACTACTTTCCTATTATTTTCGCTTCTACTAAAATGATGATAATAATAATGAATCATTGTTTTTTTCCATCTGATACGAGTTGCACTACCTACTTTATTTTGTACTTTGGCAACACTACGTGTTGAAATGCGCCATCTACCGTTTCCACTAGAAAAGTTAATATTTTTGACCATAACCTTATTCAGAACATTTCGTTATTTGAGCGCGATTTCTGTTGTTTAAAGTCAGTTTATAATTGTGAAAACTGTAAAAAAGTTCGCGAAATGATTTATTACAACTTTGGACGATGAAGACAGGCGATTATCTATCAACTTCCTTCCACTTTTGATGGTGAAGCCCCAAACTTTGTCACGTTAAATAATGGTTCGAATTTAATTTTTGCAACTGATTATCACTTGTAAGTATCTAGTTTTTTGAACACTAAAACTTTGAGATTTTCATTTACTCACGCTTGAATAATTGTGTAAGTTCATTTAATTTGTTTGGGACATTCAAAAAGTGACAGCTGAATTCCAAAAAAATAACCTTGGAATGCTCAATGCTAGGAGGATATTCGAGTAGAACCTGTATTATTCTATGATAAATGGGTTATATTTTCAATAACAACCTTGATTCATTATGCAGAAAATCCCATTAAAAAAACTTATTCGAAAAAATAGAATCGCCTATTTAGAAAAATTATATGAATTAATAAGTACAAAGCATCATTTGAAACAATTACATTACTGCATAATTTATTTATATGGCTAAGTAAGTTGCTTACTTGCTTACTTATTAAAAATATACCTCTTTTAATTTTAACAATATTCCTTTGGCTAGGATTGAATCGAATAAGCGTATAAATGTCATTACATACTGTCATCGTGAGTAGATGAGTAGATTCATGAGGATGATGGGTTTGTATGTAAGTGAAATTTTTATCTCATGACTCTTTCATATTCTATATCGTTTAGCTTTCCTGTGAATAATATCTGATTCAATTCCATAACGAATGTTTTAAGTGAAAGCAGTTGTTTCGAAAGTACTTTTTGTTTCCTGTAATTCAATATTTATTTAAAAGTTATTGTGTCGAGAGAGTCTATTCTTCCAGTTCGTATCTATGCATGATTTTACACATCTTTGTGAAAATATATTTGTAAACATACATATTTTCACTTTAACATATTGAAATTAAAAAAAAACATGTCCTTGGGGACGTGGTACTGGCTAAAAATTCATGGAGAGCAAGCATTTTAATTTTTTTTGTATGAAACAACGAGTTGAGAAATTTGAACTTTTCGACATACCATTGATGACGTATTGTACATCAATCAAGAATAACAAATGTGTTGAAATATTCATTTTTTTATTAAGGGAACCTGGAAGAAAAGTGCATAACTTCTTGGTGCATCAACCATTCAAACCGCATTATTTCTTTCATTATTTGTTGTGTAATACAGTCAACCAGTTTGTCGCAAATCGGGAAAGAGATTTTGGTTCAGATTACATTTTCTCAATAGCGGAAGTCTCGCCAAAAAAGCCAACAATTTTGGGGCCACAAACGCAAATAGAGTCCCACTACGATCAATGATTTTCCAAATCATCCTGTGTTACCGAGGAGACACGTGGTAAATACTTCTGCCGCTTTGACCCCCGTCAGAGAGTTACTAGATCGACCAATTCAATTAACTCCAGGCAAGAGCGGATGCAAGGGTGGGAGATGAGTGTAATGCCCCTTCCTGGCTTCAAACACAACCACATTTTTCATTCCAAGCAGGTAAGAAGTTCATAATTTATTTTCATTACAAGCTTTAATTCAACTTACCATGTATGTTAGTTCGGGTAACATCTTGCAAATGGATTTTGACGCAGTTATTTTTCACCCAATGAGCTGAACTTTGCATAAAGTTCTAGTTTGTATGACAATGTATGGTTTGTAAGTGACGCCACTCTATATCCACTATATCGGACAGCCCAAGATGGCGCACTAGTCATTTTCCCCCCCTCAAAATATAGGTATCAAATGAAAGTTTGCTGAATATACGAAAAGAAATCCAATATGGCAGACCACCAGAGAATGCGGATCAGACATTTTGCTGAAAGAAATAAATTTTTTTTCAAGACCCCCACATTTATGGAAGTTCAAGGGGAAACAATTGAAAATGGCGGAAAACAATATGGCCGCCACACTAGTTTCGAAGAGTTATATATGACTCGACAAATTAGAGATAGTTTGGTGGTGCTCGAACAAATGTTACAGGAATCGACCACGCAACAATGACGCACAACATGAAATGTACAGACTAAGTAACATGTCAAGAGACAACCAAAAAATAAATTTATAGTGAAAGATCTTGCTCTTAATTAAAAGTAAAAATAAGCATTGCAAGCATTGATATGAGAAATTGTAAGAAAAAATTATTTGTTTTATAAAATAGGTGAATCTTGTAACAAAATTTTATATCATATAAAATATGTATTTAATGCAATGAATTGATGAGTTTAATTTAATTTTCTTCTTTTCATAAACTACACCTCACGATTTGATCTCCACAAATTTTATATGAAAATATATATCACAACATGTTTCGCTGTCAGAGTAGCTTTATCATGTTGTAATACATTTTTCAAATAAAGTTTGTGGAGATCAAATCGTGAGGTGTAGTTTATGAAATTACTTCATGTTAATGAAAGCTTGTTTTTGAGAATTTTTTTTTATATTAACTTATTCGATAGTAAATGAGAAAAATTATGACAACATTCCTAACTAAGTATTTTGCCCAATGATTCCACTGATTAAGGAGTGCAAGGTTTGCATTTTTCAATCGGTAATATGTCGATTACAGTAATTTTAGAAAAAAGTTAAAAGCATAGGTGTATTGTCATTTGTTTTTTATTTATATTTTTCACCGGCGATCACAAATGTGTTGAATTTCTATAAAATTAATATACGTAGTGACGGAAACAAAGATTGTGGAAAAAAGATAGTAAAGTGAGATGTGAAATATAGTGCTTGAAAAAGGTTTATTTCATAACATTTCTTGAAGAAATGATTAAATAAATTATAATTATAGTGAAAACAATAATAATGTTATTTTGATATATGAATCATGTGATGACACTCAGCATTACCTGTTCCGAATGAAAACTCGGCTCAGAAGTTGTATGATGAAACAAAGATTGCTAGGGCTTGTTTTACTCCATATTCATAACGATATTTGAACTTTTTCATCACAGATTTGTCAGAAATTTATATTATAAAAAAAAATTCTGCATCTCTAATCAAACCAGGAAAAAACATCAGATTAAAAAAAATACTTTCAATCAAATTCGATAAAACCTTTCATCATACACAGAAAACCAAAAATTTGCAACCATTGCAAAATAAACTAGTCTTCTAGCTTTGAAAATGATCACTTTTGTCTCAAATTGCTCCCTACAAAAAAAATTATTATTTATTTGCCAGAAAATATTACTCTTCAAAAAATGTTTTGCATCATCCCAAACTCGGATAAAACACATCTGATTTGAAAAACGTTTCACCGTTGGGGAACCAAACATTAGAAATTGGTTCTAAAAACTACCAATATATTTTCAAAAACATTACTATCAAACTAATTTTTATTAACTTTTGTTGTCATTTTCCAAATGTTTATTTCGAAAATAGCAGAAATAGTTTCATTCATAGAAAACTGAAATAACTGATATTTCACCTTGGATAGACAGGAAAAATTCAATCTAGTTAGTTCCTTTGATCTAACTGGACAGAAATTAGCAACAAATGTTAATAAAGACTTTTTTAAGAGCTAATAGGCTATGAATTCATATTTTAGTTGAATATGTCGATTTAATCAACTTTTCTTGTATTTGAAAATTTATGAGTGGTTTACCCTTTCATCATTTGTAATTTTTTATTCTCCCTATGAGATGAATGACTTTCGTTTAATTTGCTGTTTGAGATAATGCAGATTTTTTTTTAAACGAAAATAAAAATGTTTTCATCTATAGGGAACAATTTGAAACTCACTGTATATTTAGATTGTTGGTTTTTACTTTATAGCTAAAATAGGTTTGATTTCAGTTAAATATTATTGCTTCTCATGATTTTCTAACCACTATAATATGAGTATTCTTCTATTTGAAAAGGAAATACATTCCGTTAGATGTATAATTTCAATAACACGTTCAACGCTGAATTTTCCGCAGTGGTAGTGTACCCAACTCTCGACCCAAATGTAGTGAGTTCGAACCCGTCTTCGATGTAGTTAAAGATACATTGATTTTGCTAGTGTTACATGACTGCGAATATGTGTTTGAAAAAATGTTTTTTCCGTTAACCAGCTCTCGCACCCTTACGTACGACAACCCTCAGAAGTCGAAACTAGTGCGAGCTAAGGACTAAAGAGGTCGTACCTTTTAACGTGTGATTCCTAACACGGGTTGGACGATAGCAAATGACAATCGATCGTTCAGCCGGGGACTTGAACGATCGACTCACACATCGGCCAATTGACTGAGTGAATAAAGTACCCACGTCGAACCGCCCGGCTACCTACCACCGAATAGCGATGATGTTCCATAAGTGGCTGGCAGATTTGTTATCATAATCTACTCAAAACACCAGACTAACTATCTTAGTTATTGATGTCGTAGATACATATTTCATCGATGCTCCCCTTGGTAAAATTCTGGTTCCGCCATTGACGGGCGAAGACGAGAGGAGAAAACAGAACTCAACTTTTCAGTAATTTCAGTGATGAAGCTGTAACTTGATCTGCAGTTGCACTTGCGCAAAAGATCGGCTCGTGTATTAGGTGCAAGGCACGTGTGCCAGAGCCGGCTCTCGGACGGGTACAGCTGTGGCACGGACACCAGGGGACATTTTTACAGTGTGCATATGTGTTGTTCTCCGGTAATTTCTCTACAGGGGACAGACGGAGGCAGCGCAAGAATTTAATGAACCATCGCAGTCGGATACTCTTACACCTATAGTCCAGTCGATGGTGCACAAAATATACCGTGTGCCAAGCCTCATTGAATTTATGTAGAGTAGAACAAAAACGAGTATCTTAATTCTGAGGTAGCAAGGGGTGAAAGTTTCCATGTCAGAATTGCCCAACCCAGAAAATTTCCACCACAAAAAAATTGAGATGGATATCTGCAATGACACATGATTATTCTGAACTAGCGCAGGCCCGGCTTCGCTCGGGTAGCAGAACATATATGCCTGTCATAGTGTCACATGGGCTGTCACAAAGAAGGATCCCGTTTCTACCTGATGGGCAGGTTTTTGAAGATATAAGTTCTGGAAGTTTCGCCCTCTAGATACTTTTAGAACAGTCCAGAACTTTCAAGAGTATTTGAAAGAATTCCACAACAATCCAGAACATCTCCATGCATTCTGGAATATTAGGAAATAGTCTGAGCTGTTCAGGAACATCCTGTAACATCCATTATGGGACAATCAAGAGAAACAGACGGTGTGGCAGCCCTCTATCCCCCATCCATGGATGAGGCTTCCGTGTTAACCTGAAAGGCGTGCTTTTGAAGATATGAGGGCCGTAAGTTTCGTTCTCTGAAAATTCCAGAGTTCTAGTTCCAGAGCATTCCATAACATTTTGGACATCCTAGATCATTGACATCCTACATTTCATTTGGAATTTTCTGGAGCATTTAAAGCCTTTTATGAATGGGTGGGGTACGAGAGTTTATCCTCATCAACTTTTAGAGCGAAGTCAGGCACCTCAGCAAATAACTCATAATACTAGTCACATATATCAGTTTCTATTTTCAAACTAGAAAGTGTCTTCTATGTAAAGACAACACAAAACAAAAATGCGACCATAACCTTCAAAATGATTCACAACGTAAATAAAACAGAACGCAATTTCTTCACTTGTCACACGATTCGTATTGGTTTGACAGGTTTTTAGATGATTGTCCATCATTTAAAACATTATAACAGGAACTACACGGTATGGTAGGTTATTCTTAAAAGGAAGAAAAGAGAGTTGAAACTTTCTATGTTTTTTACCACTTTTATTTGTAACTAACTTTACTGCAGTTTCGTCCTATAAGGACATTTTCAAACTTACACAATAATGTTTAATGTATAAGTTTGAAAATATAAGGACATTTTCAAACTTACACAATAATGTTTAATGTATAAGTTTGAAAACTTACACAATAATGTTTAATGTATAAGTTTGAAAATGTCCTTATAGGACGAAACTGCAGTAACGTTAGTTACAAATAAAAGTGGTAAAAAACATAGAAAGTTTCATTTCTCTTTTCTTCATGATGATTTTCTACCACGTAGTAACGGATACATCCATCAATTTATCCTTACAAGATACGCATGTGTCACTGTGGACTTTCTTCTAGACCTGTATTTTGTTTTCTGTCACTATTTTACTGATATGAATATATCACGTGATACATTTGTCCAAAATTTTCAATAGTTTGGTGTCTTCGTCAAATGAACTCATCTCAACATGAGATGCTCAAATAAGGTTATTTATAGTTTTGTACTCTGTTTTCAGTCACAGCCCTATTACTATTGTATTGTGCAGAATTACCTGGTCATTTGCAACGGAAGATGAACTCCCGTATTGACAGTGTACCGTCACATGAATGATGTTGAACATTTTAGACTGTAAAGAAATGTCACTATAAAATTTTGAAAGTTCAGTCGATATTGACTGGTCTAACGAGGGGTTAATTGTAGTTCAGTATTGCCAACAATTATTCCCGTGTTCGACCGCCGGGGAGGTAACAACCAGATATATGACTTTCAGCTGGTTTCACATTATATGTATACACATTGCACCTTGCAGGGAATCACGTTTCACAAACCATTATTGTCTCATTTCTTTTGCAGATTACTAGAGTAACAATTCAGTAGGCATACGTATCGTTGCTATTTTATTATCGAAACTCTGAATAAACTATGCGGCTTTTTATTCCACCAAAATCGTTGAAGTTTCCTTAACTATTTTAAATTTAAAGAAGAAATTGAGCAATGACTTGGTACTTTTTTAAAACGATAATGTTTAGTCGAAAAAGTGGGTAGAAAACAGTTATCCATTTATTTTTCACAAAAATCATCAACATGGGCTGGTGTACATGGACTTATGTTTTATAGTCCCTTCAACATGTCTTATAGAAAAGCGAATTTTTCTAGTTGAAATATCATCCGAGTTCAACCCATACTCAAAAACGACAAGAAAACCACTTTTAGATAACTGTAAAACAATATAAGGTAAATTATTTCAAAAGAAGTTCTTTTCCCAAACACCAGAACTGCAATACTCTTCTCGGCGCGATATAATTACCATCCAAGAATATATAGAGTGGCAATACAAATTCAGAAACACAGAAACAATTTCAATAGAAAGGAAGAGGCAATGAACATCAGTAAAATCTGGCTACCTTTCTTAATTGTCTTAATACAAGGTCGTTCAAGCCAATAAAGAGAACAGAAGCCACGCCTACAGATGATGATATAAAATCGGAGACAAAATCCAACATTGTAGTTTCTGCGTTGAGAACAACTAGAGTAATTAATAATAATTTTCTTCACAGGCAACAAGTACCAATGAACCTACAAAACTTTTAGGAATTTTTCTAGATCCCTATCTGAATTGGACGTTTCACATCGAGACGCTCTGCTTCAAACTTTCAATCTCTTCAAATCACTTGACAAACCTACTGTGCTAGCGAAATATGTTGTGATATATTTTTCAAATGAAGTTCGTGGAGATTAAATCGTGAGGTGTAGTTTTTGAAATTACATCTGAATGTATCGATCAGACCTCATTATTAATATATCTTTCTTGATATGTTATTATCACCACCAATGAGAAATGTTGAAGGTATCCCTTTCACGGTTCAATTTCCTTTTTAATTTTTCCGAGGGCTTCAATTGGTTCGAAAACATAGGTGAATACCAGGAAAAATTGGTGCACAAGATTGACTCGAAAAGGAAGACATTATTGAATAGGAGTGCAATCGAAAAATATGAAGAATCGAGAGCTGCTGCGCTTGACATTTCTAAGGCCTTTGACCGTGTGTGGCATGAAGGTTTGCTGACCAAAGTTCGAAGCTATGGCTTGTCGAATCATTTTTGTGCATGGCTCTTCAGCTTCCTCAAAGAACGTTCCCTGCAAGTGGCCGTCGATGGATAGCTCTCGAATACTTTCACCATCCACCCTGATGTTCCCCAGGGATCCATATTGCCTCCAACCCTCTTTTTACTGTATATCAACGACTTATTGGACAAAACAAGAATCCAATATATTGCTTTCCTGACGACAGCATACTTGTCTCGTTATTCCATTTTGATTCCAAGACACCGGCTACGGAGGCACATCTTCACCGGCAGCAGAAGGTTGTATAGCTTAATGAGGCATCGGTTTTCTCCAAAAAATGTCTCCGAACCGGATATAAAATTGTCAGATTAGATAATTCCGCTTTCTGCTTCGATAAGTTTGTTGGAGGTTGAAATGGACACCAATATGTCTTGACACAATCATATTGCTGGAATTGCGAAGGCTGCTTCTAAATAGCTTGGAAGACTGTTCCGAACCAGAAAACTGTACACACTTCAGCAACTTTTGATGCTTCATGAAGCTCAGATCAGACCTTCTTTGGAGTATTGTTTTCATGTACGGAGCTCTGCATCCAAACATACCATGAAGTTGCTGGATTCAATCCAGAAAAGAGCCATCTGCCTGATTGGAGACGCGAGCATCACGTGCAGCCTTGATTGATAGCCTGGAACATCGAAGAAAGGTTGGAGATTTGTCTCTCTTCCATAGATACTTTCACGGGAGGTGTTCAAGTGACTTGGCACATTTGACTCTACCAAGAGTGGTACATATCAGAAATATGCGACGGACTGTGGCTGCTCATCGTTTTGAGGTACAACTCAGTACACCTCGAACTTCACTGTTTGAGAACTCTTTCATCTGGAATAAACTTCCTGAGAACGTTTTTCCAAATGGATTCAATCTCCAGCGATTCAAATCCAATGTGAATCGCTACTTTCGCACAGGCGCCGTTCTGAGAGCGCCTTAAGGATTTTTCTGTAGTGCTTGTGTTTTCTCCTTGACAAAAAGGAATATTTTGAAATCAAAGAGTAAACTACCCACACATATGGCTGGATTGCATTCTGTTACATGGTGTCATCAATATCAAGTGAAATGTGTGTGAATTATTCAATATGAGCGTGTTTTTAGGATTATGCGAGTGCTATTTGGATGGTCTTTTCCTGGTGAGAAAAGTATTTTCTCCCTTCAAAACCTCTCTTCACACAGGCAATTTCTGACTATTTTTGAGGAATAGGTTTTATATACTGGGGTGATTTTTTCAAAATGACTATTCTAGATACATTTTCTATGCAACTTTCAGAAAATAACATGTGATCTTTCTACTGGTAAAGTTCGTTTTGGATTTGAATATTTATTTTTGCAAAAATATACCAGTAAAATAAGCACGCCTTATTGTCTGATAAAAAAATTCAAAATTAGGTCTACTCATCTCGTAATTTCGTAATGGGTAAAATGGTTCAATATTTGATTGCTGCACGCTCTGATCGTAATGGACGATTTTGATTACTTCGGCTTGTGTAAATCGGCAGATTTTATTATTTTCATAGAACATTATTTTCTCTGAACTCAAAAAAATCGAACACGCTCGATAATGTTTTTTTTCTTGATAACATTTTGTGTTATTTTTTCGAAGAAGTTACTCAATTCTTCAACGAATTATTTTTTGACCTGGCCTGTTCAACTGTTCAACATAAATTGCGATTGTGCAATGAATAAAATCCAGTTTGTTGCCTCAATGGACAACACTGTATATATTGAGTAGGGAAAATATTCGACGAAAGTACCGTACTTTTATTCTGTTGAAAAAATTAGTTTTCTGTTATCGTTAGTAACTTCAAAAATCACTCATTAAATTCAGTAAAATTCATTAAATCGAGTAAAAAAAACAGTAATGGACGATCAAGATTTAGTACTCAATGATCTAGCATTCTTTCATGCAGGAGTAAAACATGTTGATACACATTTAGGCAGAGGAATACTTTAGAAAATTATCTGTGAAGAATAAATATTATTCGTTCTCATGAGTATAAGGCATAAAAATCAGAATAGATAGAGTTTTGTTAAAACTCAAACTCCCTCTCTCAATATGTACGAGGCGTGTGCCAAAAGTATCCGTCCTGCGTTCATACCTTCGCGACAGAACACTTGATCAGTGTCTGCGGAGTATGAGCGTAATCAGTAGTCCCTCATGAACTTCCTGATAGCCGTAGCACCGTAGTTACCGGCTGAACGCCTTGGGTCGCGCGCAGCATGTGTTTATGTCCGTTGTGTTTGTTCCTTTCCTCGCATTTATTCACTGTTGCATATGACAGATCAACGAATCTGCATCAATTTGTGCTTGAATCTCGGAATTGTACGGAGACAATTGAAATGATACAATCCTGAAACTCTAACAACAATCTTCACAGTAAAAGCTCTCAGATGAAGCACGGCCGAAAAAAGCACGTCGAAGTCGGAGCCATCTCGAGCCAATGCTGATTTAGCTGGTTCTGGCAAGGCCATAAATTCATCCTCAACACATGTCAATGCAACTGTTTTTTATTTCTTTGCTTCCCAGCTAACAGCTTTTCCTATTGATAAGTAAAGGAAGCCATCGTATGGTTTCATTCCACTTGGGCCTCCACCAAAGTGAGAAACGAACTATCAAGAGATCTTTTCAGACCCTCCAATGCAGATGACTGAAATTGCCAGGTACTGTCTCAAAACGTTTACTATGTAGGAAATCTGGCCATGTAGACAGCGTAATACATGGGAGGTCTGCCTGCAGAGGATATCTTCCATTTTTATTCTTCTTAGTGGAAAGTCAGACTTTTGGGTAATACTGAATTTGAATGAATTGAAGTCAGTGCTTGTTTGCAATACATCTAATTGAGTCTGTTCAAAATATCTCTGGTATTATTCATTTCGAGAGATGAAAATGGAATTCGAAGATGTTTCTTGGCCAGACTTCTCACAAATCATGCAAGTTTCTCTGGTATTTTATTTTAGACCCTATTAACTTTCTTCATATAAATTTCTTCTTCGAATTATTCATTTGATATAGTGTACGGCTCAGTTTGGAAGACTTCAAGAGTATTACACGAATATAACTGGTCAAATGGTTCATGTTACGGTTTAGCTTCATCTTCTACTCTCAAAACCCATTTGGCATCAGTAAATTTTCTCTTCTATTGTCTGAAGACTAAAGTGCGCATATAAATAACATTGAGACATTGAAATTTATCTTTCATTGTTTTTCTTGTGTCTTATGTACGTTCTCTAGATAAAACCTCTTCAAGGGTGGTATCATTTTGTTGTTCAACATATAGGTACATTGAACGTAGTCTTGTTTCCTGTGAAATTATATTTTCTAGCACCCTATTGAACGAAGGTTTGATTCTGGATTATTTGTGAATGTATCATCACACGTCTTCTTCAAACTATTTTCTCACTATCGTCACTCCGTTTTGGAGGACATTTTTATGTGTCCACCTCGTTTGATCGTCAATAATTATGGAAAATAACGTGCTCCACCTGAAAATTGCATCTTAATAGGGCCACATATGTCTGGATGTAAAAGGATCAAAACATCTTCGACACTTGATTTTGAAACAACTGCTTACTTTTTGTGCATAATTTGCAAGGAGAAAGTTTTTCTGACAAATTTAATTTAATAGTTTGTTTGAAGGTGGTTGACAATGTTTAGTTGTGTATTTCATCAGTTCGGACTTCCATTGTCTAATATAATATAAATTGATGTGAAATCCTTGAAGAATATCAAAAAAGATTAACCGAAAATAATAATTATATTAAACAAAAAAACTGTAATTACAAAGAAATAACATACAAGCAACAACCAAAAAAAATAGCTGAAAATTAACAAACAAAACAAAATTTATCAACAAAAATGAAAAATTAGAATTAAAAGATTCCAAACCAGGTTATGTGACGACGTTTCGATTGTTAGTATCCACAATCGTCTTCGGGTAATAACTGGACTTATTTCTTCGTGATCTGACTATTTATAGGTCATTCGAGTGCTTTCACCTATCCCCTTTTCCCTCTTTCCGCTTCATTTGTTTTGGCGGGAAATGACCGTTTGGCGGGAGTTGGTCGTTTTTAGCTTGATAAGAGGTTTCCATATGTTACGTATCTCTACGCTAGCTTGAATAAATGCGTTGTTGGACAACATATACGCGGCTTCTTTGAATTTTCTCCTAAGCCAGTGTTCCCCTTTGTGGACGATTTCAGCTTGAGCCCACTTGATGTTGTGTTGATGAGTCCAAACATGCTATGCTATTCCGGATTTGCTGGTTTCTCCTCGCTGTGTGTGTTTCTTGTGCTCAGCAATGCGAACTTTCAATGGCCTCTTACTTTCACCGATGTATGATTCTCCGTACTCGCAGGGTATTCGGTAAATGCAATTCTTGGAATTGCAGTCCGCGTTTGGTGGCCTAGTTTTCGTGAGGCTGCTACGGATAGTGTTCTCGGATCTTATCCTTTCCGATAATCCTCTGATGGAGGGAAGTACAAGTACTGGTTGTGGCGGCGTTTCTTCCTTGTGGAGCTCTTGCGGTCTTCTAGCTGAAGCCTGTTCTACCATCACTATGGAGTAACCATTCCGTTGAAGGTCATTTTTTATGATGCCTAGTTCCTTTTCTGGACCTTCCTTTGCATTACAGAGCCCGAAAGCAGGGTCTAGTAGAGTCTTGATGATTCCTCTCTTAGTCGATTGGTGGTGGTTGGATTTCTGGTTCAGATACTGTCCTGTGTGAGTGGGTTTTCGATATGCATATGTTTCCCATTTAGTGTCGGTCCTCTTCAGCAATACGTCTTAGAATGCCAAATTGTTTTTGGACTTCCTTCTCCATTTTGAAAGTGATGGAAGGACTTACGTTGTTGATGTGCTTCAGAAAAGTGTCTAGTTCTGCATTCCCATGGTTCCATATTATGAAGGTGTCGTCTACGTATCTCAACCAGACTCGGGGCTTCTTGTGGGCTTTTTCAATGGCCAGAGTTTCAAACCACTCCATATGTATATATTGGCTATAACCGGTGAAAGTGGCGATCCCATTGGCAGTCCCTCATCTTGCGTAAAGAATTCGTCCTTCAGTTGGAAGTTGCAGTTTCATACACAGCATCTTAGTAATTCCATGATTACTTGTATCGGTAAGTTTGTTCTATCTTTCAGGTCCCCATCTATCCGATGGGGATTGTTATTTTCAGTTAGTTTTTTTTTTAATTTTCTTCAGGGATTTCAAATTAATTTATATTATATTAGACAATGGAAGTCCGAACTGATGAAATTAATTTAATAGCTACCACAAAAGTTTTACAAAAAATAATTTTCAAGCTTTGTACAGTTCTCACAACATGTATTGATTCTGGGTACTTTATGTGTTTTTGAAAATGATAAAGTTGCTTTTTTCGACTCCTACATGAGGGATTTTTTCAAAAATCATTTAGAAATATATTCGTTTGAAATCGATGTTAATTTGATTTCCAAATCAGGCACATATCTTCTATAATTATTTATTATAATTGGCTGTTTTTTACTATTAATATCACTGTATCTTTCCCTAACAAAACTCTACTTTGATCAACAGCTAGTCGTACTTTTCTGCCAACATTCTGAAATTTGATAATTTTAATTTTACATTACACATATTGGACGTAGCATTACACTCCAAACACAGATTTCTTATATTTATCATTTGCGATGTAAACAGTCATTATACTGTGCCCACCATTCCTTCAAATTTATTAACCATAAAAACTTCTTCTATATTGAACCTCCATGATCAGGTCTATGGCAGTAATTAAATTTTCAGCGAATTTTCTTGTTTTCTATATCTGAAGATTGTTTGAGATATTTTGGCAAAAATTTTGTATACTCACTGCATTTATTGGACCAGTGAAATTTAAATTTTGATAAAAGCTTTCTTCAGTATTATGTTTTCCTCTTCTTTTCGTGCAGTCCGCGTTTGGTGGCCTAGTTTTCGTGAGGCTGCTACGGATAGTGTTCCCGGATCTTATCCTTTCCGATAATCCTCTGATGGAGGGAAGTACAAGTACTGGTTGTGGCGGCGTATCTTCCTTGTGGAGCTCTTGCGGTCTTCTAGCTGAAGCCTGTTCTACCATCACTATGGAGTAACCATTCCGTTGAAGGTCATTTTTTATGATGCCTTGATGATATACCTCCTACAATTTGTCCCAGCTTTTAGTCATTTTGGTCATTTTTGATATTTGGCAATGTTTGTTAAGATATAATTCTAACGGTTGAATAGCGACAGTTTTATAGGGCTTTCGTTCACTTTTCTACCAAACATCATTGAAACGTGGAATGCTTTTTGAGTCCCACCAACAACATAAGCAAATGCTTATTTTTGAAAAGAACGGTTGGGTTGTCTTTAGTCAGCTTCTGTACATGCATGGTGGCTAACATTACTGGAGAAGACTATGTAACTCTCGACTGGAATTCAATTTAACTCTCCTGGGTGCATAACCTGATAGATAATTTAATGGAATAGGCCAAAAAGACACCCAATAATATATTTATTCAATCACAGTTAATAAAACGCAAGTACGTAAAATAGTCAATACTATTCAAAACTGTTCTCGACACCACCGAGTATAAGGTATAAAAGGAATAGATAGCGACCGTTGATTCAACTCCAATATATTATAGAATCACAAAGGAATTCTCATATAACAAGGTGCAACGAGATCACCTGTAACGTGAATATATGTGAAAAAATGTGATTGAAAATTCAAGAAGATCCCTAATCAATCAACAAATTATATGATCATCGATTAGGCTAGACAATCCTGATTTTTTCAGCGAGAAATATAATATGGAAATAAATATGACAGACGTACATTTACACTAACTACTACAATTCAGTGTAAGATTTTCACTATAAGGGTTTTATTAAAACCGCGGCACGCGTTTCGTTGGACTATAGCTTCCTCAAGCGGGAATGTTTAAATAGCTTACTTATATTTTACAACTATTGTATGTATGTATGTATGTATATATATACATTTATTTTTCATGTAGTCAGTACCAACAATGGGCGAGTGCGCCTCTGGATCTCGTTAGACCTCTACAATGACATCACAAGTTGAATGGAATTCATATAATAGGTATAACAATTATGCGCATTTTAACAGGTTCATAAACCAATCGGAACGTGACTTTTAATTGT
This sequence comes from Leptinotarsa decemlineata, assembly GCF_000500325.1. NCBI lineage: Eukaryota > Metazoa > Arthropoda > Insecta > Coleoptera > Chrysomelidae > Leptinotarsa > Leptinotarsa decemlineata. The sequence goes on along the minus strand of NW_019289587.1, from coordinate 214,690 downwards.
CACCAAAGATAATTCGCAGCAGAAGTAAGGATGCTAAAATTTTTCATATCCGGTTTCAATGAAAGTCGGAACACAAAATCTTAAAATATACATGTTTATCTATCATTAAACATTTTTATACCTAACTTGTGGCCTCAAAGCTGATTTTCGCGATTTTTCTTGACAACTAGCAATAAATATATTGGTTTTGGCAAAATGCGTCTACATGGAGGCAAAGCAATAAATACTTGAGGGAAAGAATTCACAAAATTTTAGTCGACTTCTCTATTAAAATTCAAAACCAGGTATAATAGTCAGGTTTTCAAATCTAGCGCCAGATCTGACATGTTTTTGTACCCCACTTTGTACTGACGGTATTTGAAAATGTCTTATTAATAAAAATGAAAACAACTATCAAATTAATGTCGCCTCCGTTGAATTCAATTTTTTCGCATATTGCACTTTTCTTGTTCAAAAATTGACTGACTTTTCCACATCTTATCTTCTTCTTAAGATGTAATCTGCCTTGAAACTGCCATAGGGAGATATACAATGCGATAATACAATGCGAAATGTAAAACATAATATTGACCTATCTTAACTCCAAGCTACTCTGTTACTTTGAGTCATTTGGTAGGGGAACGTATTTCTTTTGTATTGTATTCTATTGTTTCAAATTGAAAAAACCTCATTTTCAAGAGAAAATACTTTTTCAAAAAGATTATCTAATTATGTTCGATTCTGCTACATCTTGCACTGGTCGTTCTTCTGCGCTATTTGTTTTTTGGTATTCTTAGTGGCAACCAGAATTTCTGAATTTTTGTAAGTAAAGGTTTTGTTCATTCATTTGTACTTCCTATACTTGTGCAGTTGAAATGGCCGAACATATTTTGAATTATAAAAAAAGTGTTAGTCGATTCAAATACCACTGTCGATTTAGATACAAGCGTCATTCCCTTGTTCTTGAACATCGAGGTACTCAAGCGTCTTTAAGGAATAATCTTGATTCCTTGAAAGTTTGATGTACTTAGTGTGTAGGATTTCACCTGCATAGATACTTTAGCAGCTTTTTATAAGAGCAAATCAATTGAATGTTCTACAGCTGATATTGTCATTGAAAAAGGCTATTTTACAAATATTGATGATGATGATGAAAATTAAGTATATCTTTTGCCTTCTATTTGGTGAAAGCTCTGTGGAATGATTCTTTTGTCTTGTATTTGGTGAAAGCTCTGTGGAAACTTATGATTTATATGGAGATTGTGTCAAAAAAAGGAATGAGTCAAGATCCTCTTTCCTCAAAAAGAATTAGCACGCTATATAATAAGGTGCTGCTGCTGCTATGAAGACTGCTAATTCGCTTCTTCAGCCTACCTGGTTACACTTCTATGGCAAGTTTAAGACAGTGTGACTGATGTACATAGAAATAATTTGGGGCACTCTATGAAGTTATCTCTGAATAAAAGTGGTTGAATAGCGTTTTACAACAACTGATTATGACATAATGTTTCAAGTTAATGTAAATTGGAAGATATTTAGGGTTCTTCATAGCCTTTTGAAGAAAAGACTTGCCGTTTCGCCAGTGGAAATGATGGATGTGTATTGCAGTGCCCGTGCTGCCTTTATTAATATCAGAACGACTTTAATTATTGGCGTTGTTGATCCATCTGTGCTTCATTTCAGTGAAGTTATGAAGCATATTTGACGAATGTTTTACTTTGAATGGGCATAATTTCAAATTGTCTGTAGTGATATTTTATCATAGATAAAGTTTCAATTTCGGTCATTATTATACTTTGGCGTTGGAAAGTACAGACTGGTTCCAGTTGAATGATACTTTATAAAACTAATCTGAAGTTATAGTTCAATTGAATCTCTAAATATTTTCCTTAACGACAGACAGTAGTTTTCTTTGCAGCTTTGGTGCTCGAAATGAAAGCACTATGTGGAGAACGACACTCTGGATTGTTTATTTAGTTCTTTTTAATGTCACTTTTTCAAAATGTCAAAATCGCTGTATTACACTTTTATCAGTTTCAGGCAAGTTGACAAAAATTTGTTGAATGAAAAACTGTTATTTCATGGAGCTAGTTCTATTATCTATTCAAAAAGATTTATACAATGTGTAAACATTACCAAGCGAGGTAATTATATATCAATATATCTTGGAATAAAAAAAAATTATGAATTCTTTTCTTTATGTCAATATGGTCACGTGCAGTTTGAAAATCAAGTACCTACCTAGACCTGGGTGATAGAGGTGTCAATTTAGTTTTTATCTGAACTGAACATGCGAACACATTTTCAAAGCTACAATGATAATTTTGTCAAAGAAAAACCTACGAAAAACTACGATTGTAAACATAATAAGCAAATGATTATCACTTAAAAAGATAGATAAATTATCAAATGTCTACCCGGGATGTTCCCAGTCACTGTAAAAACCCCGCCAGAATTCCTGCAACCCACATGGCGCTACAACATGCTCCATCTGTTGCGTCCGTGCTGCAGTTTCGAGTTCGAAAAATGAGTTCTTCACTAATTATTGTTTATATTGCTACCGAGAGATTTTGTTTTATTCTCATTCGTCGCAGATATGTGATACAACCTGTTTTGCTACCGGCTAAAGATGAAGATTAATGCTGATACAAGTTTCGTAGCAAAAATATTGCAGATATGAAGAGGGAACAAGTGGGCAGACCAGCATTTTAATGAAATTCATATGCAACAGAATATTCGCGCTATTCGCTGCATTCGTCGAAAAAAACATAAATATTGTCGTCGATTTTCCTATCTGGCGCGCTCGACAAGGGTCACAGGTCGCAGGATAGCCAACCGGGGATATTGATATAAAAAGAGAGTAAATAAGCCTATTCTGATCCTAATTGAGTTACAGATTTGAATTACATGTTTGAATAGTTGACCTCTATTGGCCTTTTGCAGTCTTTGCGTAAAGACCTTCAATGTCAACAGTAAAACGGTTTTGAAGGCCACTTAGCACGTTAATAAATGCATTAGGGAGCAGAATCAGTCTAACCTATATGTAGCAATATTGAAATGAACGAAAGATGCCAAAACAGAACAGAAGAAAATTTCAAACTTACGCCGAATTTAGCGTAGCACAATGCACTAAATCAATCACAAAACATAAGACAGTTCGAGACACTTGCGCGAATACATGACACTACTAGCCAAGTTACAAGTGCACTGATCCCCCCCCCGCTTCACTGATAGCGCCGCTCCGACAAGCACCCACCGTGACGTCAACCGCTATTGATTCTACTCCACCAAACAGCAATGGCGAATTCGAAATGAATTGGATTGGCAACAATCGACAATTACGGTTCACTTATCGTCCGCGAATGTTGTGCAAACTTTTCCGAAATATAACCACCTTGCGCTGTGAACTATGTCCACTTTTTTAATGCCTAACCAATGCTTAACGAAGTCGCAGAGCCTCCCGGTGATGTCATTATGACATCACATTTAACTAGCTAGAGGCAAAAATAAGACCTTGATTCTTGTTGCTGTTGGGAACCTTTCCGCTTCTAGTATTTGTTTGCTGACAAACGAAACCGAATGGCTGTCAATACAACACTTTCTTTGTAAATCACGACGCGAGCTAGTTATCAAAATATTCAAAATGCTGTTTCTTCGCGTTCTGTATAGATGGCACATCAGATTCGATTGCAGATTCGAATAGGTCAACAAGTGAATAATCAACAAGTTGCCATTCCAATTCATGTGACAACGGCACGCCGGATATTCGTATCGCCGCCAGAAACTCGGCAACCAGTTGTACAAAGTCGGCTTTTTGTCAATAATATGGAAGTCATGTCTACACTTCCAGGGCACCGTTGCCAGATTTATTTTTTATCAGCAGACTCGAAGTACCTGCAGTTTTCTGATAACATTCTTGAGTTAGCGATAAGAAGTGGCGCACAGGACCGGCTTTCTAAGTGATATGCGATATAAACAAATTGACTGAAAAAAATCCTATATGTTGCGTCACTGACAACGCCCATCCTCGTTAATGAGAAACGTTATATGTATCTAGAAGACATTGAAGAAATTTCAGCTTGAGGGCAGTAAAATTAGTATTCATTGGAAAATGTCATCACTCGTTTTTCTCATCCATTCGCTGTACATTCAGGTCAGAATTTTCGTTAATATGAAGTGAACGTCGATAACAAATTATATTTCTCGTTCTGTAAGATACCTTGTAAATGTAGTATGCCCACCTCGGCAGCTTGTAGTACTTCGTATCTTTAGCATTCCTTTTAGTACACGTTACAAAAATATGTATACCTAAGTATGTAAAACTAATACTGATAGACTAAGTAGTTAAAAAAACTTCGGCAAATTTGCTAATGTTTTACCTTGAGGTTCAAGCACAATTTATATCTCGAACATACATTATAAGTTTGTTATTATAAACTGAAATAAAGTAATTCTAGTTTTTTTTAGATTTTCTAATAATACGTATTCATACAAGTATAAATACAATAACAGGTTACCTGATGACAATTTAATACTATCCATGATAGTAAGTATACAATTTTTAAAATAAATTTTATATAAAACTCGTTCCACTACACGGTAGCTTCATCAGTTGGACTAATATTTATAAAAGCAATCTGGATCCCAAAGCCAGTAGCAATATTAATTTCTCAAAGTTTACATTATTCTTAGATTACTTTTTTTTGTCATGTTCGGTGGTTTTAAATGGCAACGTTGAAGTTAATAGCGGAAACAAATGTTGGTATGGTACAAGACAACACAAATTCGACCCTAAAGTCTTCAACGTGATATTTCTCTGAATGGATCCCACGTTTATTTTCTTACAATTTGAGACCATGTGGTGGTTTACCCGAACCCATATGTAAGTGCGCTTTGATACGACCTACAGGCTCGTCTTTGCCCTAAATGACAAAAATGTTCTTGCAACTTTTTGAAACAGATTCCCGCTTTCAAATAGGAGCTGTTTCTATACACATTACATGGATTGAAAAAATAATTTGAAGGGTATCATAAACTTCAATTACTGTGCGCGTGAACAAATTGATTGAGTCAGCAAAAAATGACTCTTAGTGTAACACTCGTTTCAAAGACGTTTATATCCGTTATGAATATCATTTTTATGGGACAAGCTGGTTATGAAAGAATAAAAAAAATCTCCTGTTCTATCAAAAGTTACTTCGTTTTTTTAAGTACAAAACATAAGCACTACAGGAAAACCCTTGAAGCGCTCTAAGAACGCTTCATGGATTTGAATCGCTGGAGATTTTCCAAAAACGTTCTTGGGAAGTTGATTCCACATGAACGCAGTTCCCCACATGAAAGAGTTCTTAAACAGTGAACTTCGAGGTGTACTGAGTTGAACCTCAAAACGATGAGAACCCACAGTCCGTCGCGTATTTCTGATATGTATCGCTCTTGGTAGAATTGAATGTGCCAAGTCACTTGAACACTTCCCGTGAGAATATCTATAGAAGAGAGACAAATCTCCAAACTTTCTTCGATGTTCCAGGCTATCAAGGTTCCACGTGATGTTCGCGTCTCCAATCAGGCGGATGGCTCTTTTCTAGATGGAATCCAGTAGCTTCAGGGTATGCTTGTAGGCGGAGCACCATACATGAGAACAATACTCCAAAGAAGGTCCGATCTGGGCTTCATAAAGCATCAAAAGTTGCTGAGGTGTGTATAGTTTTTTGGTTCGGAACAGTATTCCAAGCTTTTCAGAAGCAGCCTTCGCAATTCCAGCGACATGATTATGCCAAGAAATAATGGTGTCCATTTTAACCCCCAACAAGTTTATCGAAACAGAAAGCGGAATTGTCTGACCTGTTATTATTATATCCGGTTACGGCTTTCTCCATGATTTTTTATATCACTGATAGTAAAGCCACTGGTCTAAAGTTACTTGGAAGAATTTTCTTGTCTATTCTGGTAATGGGCTGAAAGCGAGCAGTCTTCCAACAAAAAGTACAAACCCCTTTTCCTTATAAGACAACTTGAAAAGTTTGCAAAATACTGATGCGAGTTCATTTGCGCACTTTTTAAGTACGATGACGGGCACCACATCAGGACCAGACGCCTTGTTGATATTGAGCTGTTTTAAAATTCGCCCGACAAGACTTTGTCGAAAAGTAATTTCCGGCATTGTGGATCCAAGTGTGGGAATAGTGGGTGGTGGCTTTCCCAGAAAATCACTGTGTAGTGGGACGCACATTGTTCAGCTAGTAGATTTGCTTTTTCTATGGCTGTTGTTGCAATTGAACCATCCGCTTGTGTTAGTTGTGGAACTGTGGACTTTGTGAAGTTCTGATTAACAGCTTCAACTAATGACCAGAAGGATCTAAACCCGTTGAGAATGGCAAGCAGTTTATCCCTAATTCTCTGATTGAGCCATTCGATATTGTGGACATTGAAGTCACTGAATATGGAAATTTCGGCACTGGGGTGATTGATTTTGTAGAAAGTCAATGGTGTTAGCAAGTGAAGAGAATAGTGCCCTATATCGTGTATCGCTTGGTGGTTGATAAACGCAGCATATGAATTTAATGATCTTCTGTGAATTATTTTAAACCACATAACATCAATGTTTTGGGATTTCAGCATTTTCTCTCGTTGACAGAGTCAACTAATAGTCACCAAAGTGTTTTTTTATGGTGAAAAGGAGCTTCAAAGTGTGTTTTGGGTGTTGAACCTCACACATGAGAGAACTGTACTCGTATCAAGAAGATATTATATACGTGAAGCAGAAGTAAGGTCGCTCTAAGAATTAATCCATGTGGATCATTGATGACTTTCACTCCTGAATAAGATGAAAGCATTCTCCTCGAACAGCAAACCAGGAATAGCAGACCATGTTTGGACCCATCAACACAACATCGAGTGGTCCCAAGCTGAGATCATACACAGAGAGGAACATTGGTTTAGGAGAAAATTCAAGGAAGCCGCATACATGCTGTCCAACAACGTATTCAGCCAAGCTACCGTAGATACACGCAATATATGGAAACCCATCATCAAGCGAAAAATGGCCAACCCCCGCCAAACGGTCATCTCCCACTGAACCAGTGAAGCGGAAAAATGGAAAGTGGGGATAAGTGAAAGTACTCGAATGACCCATAAATAGTCATCTTTCGGAGGAATCAGTCCAGTCATCACCCGAAGACGATTGTAGATACTAACAATCGAAACATCGTGAACTAAAGTGTCTTGGAATCTCTTAACTTTTTTATGTATGTTTAGTTGTATTTCTTTATTTTTTGTTCAATCGTTTTAATTTTACTTGTATTTTATTTCACTATTATTTCATTTCCGGTTATTTTTGCTTGATATAACTTGGGTATAACTGTCTGATTCCTGGAATTGCGCTGAGAAAATCGGTGATAATAACAGAGTTGCCTTCCAGTCTTTCACAGTGTGCTACGGCTTGATCTATGGCGTATAACTCACCTGTAAAAAACACTACAGATTGATCGAAGACGGTAGGCAAGCTTCGTATCTCTTGTAATGACAGCTGCTCCCACACAATCAGAAGATTTCGAAGCATCTGTGTATAAGTGATTGTATTCCTTGTAGTTGGAGATTATTTCAGAGAAAGTTTTTTGGATAAAACTTGGTGTGATATCATTTTTCCTGTGGGTGGAGAGTTGGGTGTTACAGGATGGGATCTTTATGGTCCATGGTGGTGGAGAGTAGAAACCAAGTGACATGACATTATTAGGGACTACAGGATTATTAGGAATTTTTGACATTTTTGCGTAGAGTGGTAAAGCACCTTTATTACTTTGATTGAAAAGAAGGGGAAATCTGTTACTGAAGGTATACTGATAGGCGGGGTTGTTTATCTTATCGGAAATTCTTACAGCATACGTCATTATCATGTATTCACGGCGAAGTTCGAGGGGCTGTTCTCCTGCTTCGATAAGTAAACTTTCCACTGGGCTACTACGGTATGCTCCTAAAGCTATCCTAATGACGGCATGTTGAATGACATTCAGCTGTTTAAGAGCTGACTTATTTGCAGTAGAGTAGGCAATACATCCATAGTCTATTTTAGATCTTATTAGCGCCCGATAGATGGTCAACAAAGTATTGCAGTCCGCTCCCCAGGTGTGATTTGACAAGACCTTCATTAGATTCAAACCATTTTGACAGGATTTCTAACTGCTGTTCATTAAGTGTAAAGTTTGGGAAACTAGTTGCTTGCTGTTTGGAAAATAGGAGGCATTTGGTCTTCGCTGGTGAAAATTGGAAACCTGTATTGAGGGACCATAATTCCAGACTTGATATCGCCTCCTGAAGAAGTGACTCCAATGTGTTTATATTTCTGCCACTGACAAATAGGACTAGGTCATCCGCGTATAGCAGCCCTTTGACTGGGGATTTGATATTCTTTAAAATGTCGTTGATGGTTAAGAGGAAGAGGGTGCCGCTGAGTGATGATCCCTGAGGGGTTCCGTTTTTGAGGTACTTTTTCTCAGTGTTTATGCCATTAGCTCTCACAGAAAAGGATCTATTTTTCAAGAAATTTTCTATAAAAGCAAGTAGATTTCCTTGGATATGCCAATTTTTCATCTGTTCCGATATGTTGCGGTTCCAAACTGTATTGAATGCTCGACGAATATCGAAAAAGATGGCTATAACCTTGTGACGATTTGCGAAGGACTCGTGTATGGCTGACTGAAGGATAACCAGATTGTCTGTTGTTGAGCGGTTTTTTCGAAATCCACTTTGTTGGGGAATTATCAGGTTATTCTGCTCGAGAAAAAACTATAGTCTAGCGTTCAAAATCTTTTCCAATACCTTACACATGGTGGAGATGAGGGAAATAGGTCTATATGAGTCGGGATCAGATGGAGATTCATTCTGTTTCAGAAGATGCAATACAATAGAATTAGACCAAGATGTGGGAAGTTGTCTGGTGCGGTATAAAGTGTTGTAAATCCCTAGGAGATGGAGTTTGCCGGATTGTGGCAGTTTCGTGATAAATATATGTCATCTGGTCCCGGTGTATGGCCTTTCACTTTAGACAATGTCTCTTCGAGTTCATCCATGGTTATATAGATGTTTGGTAAATTTTCATCGTCGTCTTCAATTACAAAAGGATTGGAGTCTATGACTTCCCTTCTTTCCAAAAAGTTAATATCGTAGTTGACGTCACTAGACTGTTGCTGGAATTTGATAGCTAGAATGTTAGCAATCTCGCGACTATTTGATACGACTATATCGTCATCAATAAGGGAGGAAATGTGATTTCCTTTTGACCTTCGGATCCTGTTTATTTTTCCCCATACTTCAGCTATTGAAGTTTGCTGGTACAAAGTGTTCACATAATTTTTCCAAGATTCTCGTTTGCTTTGCTTTAGAAAAAATCGTTGGCGAGCTCTGAGCCGATTAAATTCGACTTTGTTGTCAAGGGAGAAATGTCGTTTCAATCTGTTGAAAGAACGTTTGCACTCATTTGTTGCTGCCTGACATTTGTCGTTCCACCATGGTACTGGATAGTGATGTGTTAATTGTGAATTTTTACCTATGGCAGTGGATGCTGATTCGATTATAATTTTGGTGAATTTCTCCACCAGCGTATTCACGTCATAATCGAAATTTGTAGAAGAAATATCTGATAACTTGGATTCAATGAGGTTCTTATAGTGAGTCCATTTGTCATGCTGTACATTCTTGAGTTTCCATGTGGGATGATATATTGGTGTCTGAAATGAGTCATCATTGCTTTCAATCAAGATTGGAAAATGATCACTATCGTATACTTGTGATGATACTTTCCAAGAGAGCGATGTAGAAATCGTTGGCGTGCAAAAGGCTAAGTCTATAGCGGAATGGTTGCCAGATGTGCTATTGAATCTCGTAAATTCACCATTGTTTAATATAACGAGGTTGGAAAAGTTGATGTATTTCTCTATGACTACTCCGCGTTTGTTAGAAGATGCGCAGCCCCATAAAGGATTGTTGGCGTTGAAATCTCCCACAATAATGAAGGGTTTTGGAAGCTATTGAATTATCGTATCAAGTTCTAGAAAGGTAAACTCTACATTCGGTGGAATATATACGTTACAGATGCATAATTTTCGCGGAAATGTGACAAGAACTGCTATAACTTCGAGTTCTGACGTTATTGAAACCATTTTTAAAGCGATCGATTTTTTAGTATAAATGGTGACTCCACCGCAGGCTCTAAGTGGGCTATTTCTAATTTTATGGAAAGAGATTTAGTTTTTATTTCGTATGTATGTGCAGTCTTGAAGTTAGTTTCCTGCAAACATATTACTGAGGGGTTTTCCTTATTCATCAGAAGTTGGATCATTTTCAGATGGGGAAATACTCCATTTATGTTCCATTGAAGAATGTTAATAAAAAAAATTAAGAAAAGGGGGGTCATAAACTTCAATAGGTTTCTTGTGAGAGGTCGCTTTCGTTCTCAGAAACGGAAATATTTGAGTTTGTTTCGAGTTCATTATTCAGTTGTTTCATCAACTTTCTCTTTAATTTTGTGATACGAGCCTTAATACTTCGTTCAGTCAGAGCTGGGTATATTTTTGTTAATATATCCATGAGAGAATGCACTTTGTCAGTATATTCACGTGCTATACAGAGAGGATCGGATGACCCGTACGTATTTTCCAAAAAACTGACTATTTGATTGAAGTCTAAAGAAGATGGTGGTGATTCTTCGTCAAATATTCTTTTCGCTTAAAAAAGGTGTGCAGCTGTAGCGTTTGATGAGGTTTTCTTCGGTTTCTTATGAGTTTGCGAAAACGGCTGAATAAAGTCGGGCTGTTTAGGTGGATTGGAGTCGGTGTTTGATAACGTGGGGCATGTTACCTCTGATCTTGAACGTTTTTGCGTTGGGTTGATGATTTGTGTTGGAATGACCACACGTTCATTTTCCAATTGGTTTTCGGGACTAACCATGGTAGGGATATCATTAACTGTTTCCGTGCAAGCTGCGGCTATATGACCATCTTTTTTACATTTGAAGCAGGTTAGCTTGTCTTCGGATAGAAAGATAGATAGAAGGATAGAAACAATTGATTCTGGGAAAGTAGAGGTATCAGTTTCAACGTAGACTTACCTCCGGAAACTAAGAATATGGCTGAACTCTGGTTGTGAAATCCCGATTCTGAAGGTTATAGGGGACATAAGGCTCAAACCTAGGTCTTTAAGGCTATTTTCAATTATGATGTGGGGAATTGACGGGCATACATTTGATAGGATTAAACGAGTTGCGGGTGTTATTAACCTCCGCGCTTTCAGTAGTTGTTGGTTCACCACTATTTCTCCACCTTGTTGAAGGAAAGTATCTACAACTGCAAGACTGGAAAGGTATATACAAACTCTGTTATTGGAGATCCTGGAGGAGAAAATTATATTTTTAGGCTGAACTTTGGTTCCGATGGCGATGATGTACTCCTGTATTTTAACTCCTTCGATAGAATTGAAGAGTATGGCTTGCTCTCTGGATGGAAATTTAAAGTTTTGGACTGCAGTAGAGTATGAGTTGGATTGAACTTTGATTGATTACTTTGAGTGTCCCTGTAGTCAGAGACACTCGGTATGTTAGTGGATCATGGTAATATCAGGAATATATGCCGATAATATTCGGCATACCCCTCTGAAAAAACCACTTTATCTTTCGCTTAGGGAAAAAGTCTCACCGATATAAATCGAAGTTACACTTTTTACACCCTTTTTTCAGTTTTATCACTTGTAGAATTTATTAGCGGACACTACAACCATTCACGACGGATTGTCAGAGTCGACTGTGACCTCCATGAACTATTACACACAAATATCTATCTAAAAAAATAATAGACAGTGAGTCTCTAGAGCCAGTCAGTCATTGGCGTCACTCGCGTTCGAGTGATTTGAATATATCACCTTACTTCTTTGTACAGCTTTGTTTCATTTGAGTTAGATCTCCGGTTGATTCTGGTTAACGGTAGGTACTCATATTGGCGAGTATTTTCTACATATAAACGTTCCAAGTGTTCAACACTATTTGAATGTCAACATGAACCATATTCAGTATCGCTGAATGTGTTAGGTAATCAAGCACTTAAATGTAGAAACCAATCTTGTTGGTTTGAAGGTGGTTGACAATGTTTCGTGGTGCATTTCGTCAGTTCGGACTTCCATTGTCTAATATGATATAAATTTGATCAAGAGCCTTCGTATGACCCCATAAATGGAAATCTAGAGGGTTAATATCAGGACTGGGAGCTGACCAATTTTGAAGTCCTGCACTCCAATCCAGCGATTAGGGTAGGTGATGTCGAGATGCTGACGAGCAAGAATAGTAAAATAAGCTGGAGCCCCGTCGTGCATAAACCACATGTTGCCTCTTACAAGTACCGGCACTTCTTCTAACAAAATGGGTAAATGATCGCGCAAAGAGTCCGTGTAGTATTCACCTGTTGATCTTGCTGCTAGAAAAAATAAGCCAATTAAGTAGTCACCAATCATTCCTACCCTAGAAAATTTTCCAGAATACGCTTTAAATATTCTTGTTGGGGCCATTAATAAATCATTTCATTCTGGCAGGTTTCCTACATGTCTGAAACAAGCAATAGTCATTCCGCCGTGAAATAAATGATCCATCCAACTTCCGGCCTATATCATTGCTTCCGACAATCTCAAAAATAATCGAAACACTGGTTAAAAAGAGAATGCTTAACTTCTTAAGTAATCATAACATACTATGCGAATCTCAATATGGACTCCAAAGCCATAAAAACACAGGCGATGCTATTTTCTCTTTTCTGGAAGATGTATATATTGGTTCAAATAATAATGAATCTATTGGGGCAGTATTCTGTGATTTTCCAAAAGCGTTTGACTGCGTGAACCATGAAACACTACTATTTAAACTTCACTGCTATGGCTTTAGAGAATTGTCATATAACTGGCTTTGCAGTTATCTAACAGGCAGGAAGCAGTTAGTAAAATTCCAAGGAAATACATCGCATATTGAGAATAATACATCAGGTGTACCATAAGGTTCGGTTCTGGGTACTATCCTTTTTCTGCTTTATCTGAATGATCTGGTAACCATTGACATTAAAGGGAANACTAAGTAGCGATAGCTGATATGTGTAATTTTTTGTTATTATTTCAACGAAGTTTTGTCAATAAGATATGAATCTTCAGACAATAAAGCATATTTTGACTTGACTTAACTTGACAAACGTTCAGCCAAAATTGTTGCTATGTAGAAATTCATATTGAATATAGAATAAAGAAAGTAAATAACTTTTGTCTAATTTCTACTAAGTTTATTATTTGTTACGACCGGTTACGGTTTTTTAGACCATTTTCAGTTACTTGAAAATTTTTGGAGAAGGAAACTGAATGGACAACATACTCGTAGAGAGGTGTGTATATTTCCAGTTGCACAAACAGGGTTGTGGGGAGCGTAGCAAACTACTAGTTGACCCTGAAAGTCACAGCAACCACGACCTGCTTTATACAATCCTTATCCGGAGTAGAGAGGGCTGGATCCTTCGGGGCGAGGAAATACTAAGGGCAGATGTTGGTTCACTGATGGATCAAAAACACCTTCATATATAAATCAATGAAAATATTTTCGGACAGCCAAGCGCCTCTGGAAGCACCTGGCTCTCACCGAGCAGCGTCCAAGTTAGTAGTTAATCGCCAAAAAAAACCCTCCTCATTAGAAAGACTCAATAAATTGTCTCTGGTATGAATTCCTGGCAACTCTGGTCTGGAAGGTTATCACGCTGCTGACTCTGACACAACCACACATTGACGTCGCTCCATGTTTCTCCAAATAAACACTGAATATATGAACTAGAAGGAAAGTTCAAGTCTCAATCCACCATTATCAACCCATTTCAAATTATTAATACATCCTTCAATGTATGTTACTTAAAATTGTTGTGTTGACTACGGCAGGAATAACCTACGTTGTCTAACAGGTCTACTTACACTGTCAGTGTCGGATTAAGCCAGTGCCGGACCTGTACCAAATTCTGTCCTCAAGTTTTGATACTCCGATAGAGTTTTGATACTCTAATGGAGTTTTGATACTCAGAGTTTTGATACTCTAATACAGTTTTGATACTCTATTAGACCATGCTTTCGGACTTTATAATACAAAGGAGGGTCTCGAGAAGGAACTAGACATCATCAAAAATGATCTTCAACGAAATGGCTACTCAAAAGCGATGGTGGAACAGACTTTGGCTAAAAGACAGCAGGAGCCCCGAAAGGAAGAGACGCCGTCATAACCAGTGCTTGCACTTCGCTACATCAGAGGATTATCGGAAAAGATACGAAAAATTGGATCCAAGTACAACGTTAGAACCTGTTTCAGATCCAGAAACACTATCTGTAGCAGCCTCACGAAATCCAGGCCACCAAACGCGAACTGCGATTCCAAAAATTGCATTTACCGGATATCTACCCTGTGAGTGCGGAAAATCCCATATCGGTGAAACTAAGAGGTCATTGAATGTTCGCATTCCCGAGCACAAAAAACACACAGCGAGGGGAAATCAGTAAATCAGGAATAGCAGAGCATGTTTGGACCCATCAACATAACATCTAATGGTCCCAAGCTGAGATCATACACAAAGAGGAACATTGGTTTAGGAGGAAATTCAAAGAAGCCGCATACATGTTATCCAACAATGTATTCAGCCAAGCTAGCGTAGAGGTACACAATATATGGAAACCCATAATCAAGCGAAAAATGGCCAACTCTCGTCAAACGGTCATCTCCCACTTAGCCAGTGAAGCGGAAAAAGGAAAGCACATATAAGTGAAAGTACTCAAATGACCTATAAATAGTCAGCTCACGGAGGAATCGATCCAGTCATCACCCGAAGACGATTGTGGATACTAAAAATCGAAACGTCGTGAAGTAACTTGGCTTGGAATCTCTCAACTTTTTTAATTTAATTTGTTCCATTTTTACTTGTATTTTATTTCACTATTATTTCATTTCAGGTTTCTTTTTGCTTAATATAATTGTTTTTTTAGCTATTCATTTTCATTCTTCTTCTTTAATTTTTAATTATTCTTTTTTAGAGAAGCATAGCCTAGCAAAATATTTTTACACTCCTATCTAAACTGATATTTTTTACGGTCAGACATGTGTTGGGCCGCGGGGCCACTCGAGTCGCGGGGCCCGTGGCATTTGCTACTCTTGTTACGTTGCTAATCCGGCACTGTGTTGCTTAAATCATCATATCTCGAGAATGATTGAACACCAATTTTGATGAAAATTGCACTGTTTCCTAAAATCATAAATAAACAATTATATTTGTTTGGAAGCCTCAATGAATTATTATGTGCGAAATTATTTTTAAATATATTACATACGTGTCGAATAGAGAACAGTAAAAAACATTATTATATGTATATTGTTTACGATATATGCCGAATCGACAATTCAAATCTGAATGGCAAAATAATTTCCAAATAAGTTTTCAGGTACGTATTTGGTATTATTGTCGCCATTTGTACCTACGTATAATTTTGGAATTGGCATGACGTTTACGTTAAAAATTTCATGGAAATTTCAATTGTTCTTTAAAACGAACACAAGAACTAGTACATGCTAGTAGAGATGACTATTCCTAGAATTTGATGAGAGATATTTAGAAATCTACCGATCAACCTGAATACTAAAATAAATGGGAAAGAAAGGTTTTGGCTTTCCAAAGGGACAGATGTATTTTAAACTTTGTACACTTATCAAGAATCGGTGACAATACAACAATTCCATAAGTTTATCTCATTATCCTGATCAAGATCGCCAGGATTGAATAATTTCCTCACACAGTCTCTGTGTGAGAGCAAGTGAGACAACCACACTGTCTGCGCATGCGTATATATTTTATATTAAAACAAATGGGGTTGAAATAGCAAGCGAAAATAAGGAAAATAACTAATAGTTTAAGAAACTAAAAAAACCCGCTTCAATAGCAACACAAACTGAAAATTAAAAAATTATTCCAAACTAATTTAAGATTGTGTTCAACATCGATAAGTCCTAAGGCTTGATGTAACTAATGACTTTTAATGACTCTGAAATAAGAAGATAGATATGTAGAAAGTCAAAACCTTTCTTTCCCAAAAATTAAATTCTCTTAAAATGTACCACTTTCAATTTAACCAAAATAAATATTTAAAGTACTGGTCTGTATATCTTTATAGGTGGGTGTTCTTGCCATTATACTCATCAGCTTTACACCCTGCTGTGTTTACAATTGCTAACCAAATTATACTATCGGTTAACTCTGAAAATACTTTCCAGCCCCTGTAAAGTGTGTTTGGGGTACTGTCCCAGTGATTTACAATTTCCATTTATTGTGAGGTAATTCTGAGGTTATGCAACAATTATAGTAACTTTTTGTATGAGTAGATAATATTTCTCTATAAATTTTCATAAATGGGCTGACTATCATCCTAATTGGATAATAGTGTATCACAACCCAAAAATCTGAAAGATAACAAATAGGTATTTAGGTATTTTTCTAGATGATCCCATACACTCATTATGTAGTTTCTATACAAGCCNAAAGGTAAGACCTCGTTAGTCCTTAGCTCGCACAAGTTTCGACTTCTGAGGGTTGTCGTTCGTAAGGGTGCGATAGCTGGTTAACGGAAAAAATTGATTTTAAACAGATTTTTTTATATACTTCTGCATTATTTCACTTTCTTAAGTTTCTTATTATGAACACTCGTTTCGACCAAATGCTGCCCTCTTTTTGATACAATCCACACCATAAAAGTAAAGTCACTAGAAAGCTAAAGTCGGTATCCCCAGAGACAACCAACGTCTCTGGTATCCCACACATAGAGTACAGTACATACTGTACGTGTTCCTTGTTTCAGAGACAGCCAATCAGCGCATACCACGAATATTCCTGACAACGAAAACGAATCATTTTGTTGTTGTGTCAATGGTGTAGGTTGATGCCAAAGACCGGTTTGGATTTTTATGGGTGAATTAGTCGACTGAAAGCGAGGAGACAAGACTGATAGGAAATTTGGCAGAAAAATCGGAGGACTGAAACTAGAAATGATTAGAATATTACGTAAGTCATCCTTACTATGGTAGTTTTTGCTGGATTGTAGGTTATAATCAACATTATTAACAAGTTTTCATTACAGTTTTAGCATTCTTTACATCAAGCTGTCTAGCTCTGTATCCGAGCAGTGGAAATGTAGTTGAATTAACTCCAAGTAACTTTGATAAGCTGGTGATTAAAGGAGAGGAAGTGTGGGTGGTAGAGTTCTTCGCCCCTTGGTGCGGACACTGCAAGAACTTGGTTCCGGAGTATACAAAGGCAGCAAATGCTCTCAAGGTGAGGTATTCATTATAATCTCCAAACTGAAAGTAACTGGTATCTTTGTTTTTAACAATTTTATTATTTAAGGGTGTCGTGAAAGTTGGAGCAGTTAATGTTGATGAACACAAGGAATTGGGAGGAAAATATGATGTTAAAGGGTTCCCAACCATCAAAATTTTTGGTGCGAATAAGCACAAAGCAGAAGACTATAATGGAGGAAGAACTGCCAAGGATATAGCTGAGGCAGCATTGAAAGCCGTCAGAAGTAAGGTTAAGTCGACCCTAGATGGTGGTTCTTCAAAATCAAGTGAAGTAAGTGAAGAAAAATAAATTTTTATGCCAGTAGTTATGTAGTTTTTTTTTCATAATTGCTGCAAAATACTTTTCAGTCTTCTAGCGACAAAGATGTAATTGAACTCACTGACAGCAATTTTGATAAACTCGTTTTACAATCTGAAGACATGTGGCTGGTAGAGTTCTTTGCACCATGGTGTGGTCATTGCAAAAACTTGGCCCCCCATTGGGCCAAAGCCGCAACTGAACTGAAAGGAAAAATTAAACTTGGAGCCTTGGACGCTACTGCACATCAAAGCAAAGCCGCTAAATATGGAGTACAAGGTAGGATTACAAAACTATATTTTCATGTGATAATCTTGATTCTAAAATCAAAATTTAGCACTTTGGTCTACTTTCAGAGTCAATTCAAACATTTGTTTGTTACAGAAAATCACTTTTGGTAATTGAATCTCTTCATACAACTTCCATTCACAATTGCATGCTGCGGACCTTTACTCACTAGGCTTTTATGCAACAATTATAGTAACTTTTTGTATGAGTAGATAATATTTCTCTATAAATTTTCATAAATGGGCTGACTATCATCCTAATTGGATAATAGTGTATCACAACCCAAAAATCTGAAAGATAACAAATAGGTATTTAGGTATTTTTCTAGATGATCCCATACACTCATTATGTAGTTTCTATACAAGCCTATTTAGGTAGGTAAATGAGGTTATTTTCAAATAGCTCTATGTACGACATCAATGTTTCATTAACTGAATTTGGAAGTCACAACTGACTCGAAAAAATGAATTTGATTCATGAATTGGCAAATTATTTGTGAAAAAAATGAATTCAAGCCAGAAGTTAGCTTGTGAATGGTCGTGTTCATCAATTCACAATTCATTTTACATATTTTTCTGGTAAAAAACAATCACTTACTTTGCCTCAATGTTAAATTTCATTTGAATGTTACATAATGAACTTTTATCGATTTTAATATAATTGATATTTCAAATATAAAGACATAGTTTTTTTTTCAAAAAAACTCATCATTGTAACAAACTAGTGGTTTTACTGGTATCAAGGTTATTTTTTGGTAGAGGACTTCGACACTGGAATACTTGTTCAGCATATTCAGGTCAGATCTTTCAATTTATTGTGCTCACATGTGTTCATCTCCTGAATTTACGTACTTTCATCAAATCGCCTGGACTGCCAAGACGGAATCTGTACGACGAGGAGCATCTGCTATGACTAGTGAATTTTAAGTCTTAATTGTGGTTTCGATTCATTCAAACGAATTCAATCGAGAAAACCCATTTACAAGTCAAAATTCACCGGAAAATGAGAACAAATCACAATTCACTTTTTCAAAATGAATTGAAGCCAATGAATTATATTCACTGAAAATGAATTGAAATAATTTCAAATGGCTTGAAAACACAAATCTGCCCAACCCTTCCAGACATCACTCGACGTTTTCAAGAGGCTACTTGACATCTTGAAACTAAGAACACATAACTAGACAGGAAATACAAATTACCCACCAACAATCTCTACAAAAAATAAATACAGAATTGATAAATTATTCAATCCTCAACCTTCCCAGAGATTGTTAATATTGATATAAAAAAACTTCAGATTCTCAAGTTTTCAAAAGAGTCTGGCAGGTATTTGTCATGTCACTTTATGTTATTCTCAGAACTAATAATGGGGCAATAATAATGATTAGTGCTCCATTTTCTCATACCCCTTCCTTGTTCGAAAATCCTTCCGGTAGAGCGGTTATATTTCTTCAGTACATATAATACCATAATACATATCTTATTTCGTGTTAGGAATCACACGTTAGAAGGTAAGACCTCGTTAGTCCTT
The DNA here is from genome assembly GCF_000500325.1 of Leptinotarsa decemlineata. Classification (NCBI taxonomy): domain Eukaryota; kingdom Metazoa; phylum Arthropoda; class Insecta; order Coleoptera; family Chrysomelidae; genus Leptinotarsa; species Leptinotarsa decemlineata. The sequence continues at coordinate 195,200 of NW_019289587.1, read as the reverse complement.
AGCTCGCACAAGTTTCGACTTCTGAGGGTTGTCTTCCAACAATAAAATTCTTTGGACCTGGTGCCAAAAATTCACCTGAGGATTACGACGGGGGTAGAACAGCAAGTGATATCGTCAATTGGGCTCTAGACAAGTTAGCTGAAAATATTCCAGCTCCAGAAGTTACCCAAATCATTAGCGAAGACTCCTTCAAAGAATCCTGTGACGGAAAACCGCTTTGTGTTGTGGCAGTGCTCCCACATATCCTCGATTGCCAGTCCGAATGTAGAAATGGGTACATTGAGCTTCTCACAACCCTTGGAGAGAAATTCAAGAAGAAGATGTGGGGGTAGGCATTAGATTTTTCATCATAATTTGAAAATTACTATTCACTTAAAAGAAGTTGCTATGTAAAATTTTCATTCGTAATTCTTTTAGATGGGTATGGTCTGAGGCTGGTTCTCAACAGGAATTGGAAAATGCCGTTGACATTGGTGGTTTTGGGTATCCGGCTATGGCAGTTATCAGCCCTAAGAAACTGAAATATTCAATACTCCGTGGATCATTTTCCAAAGATGGAATCTATGAATTTTTGAGGTAAGAACTTCAATGTTATTTCTCTTTTATGATAAAAATGATTATAGAATCAAAATTCTTCAGAAACCCAGAAAAAAGTCAACAAAGTGTAAAACAAGTATTGAAAGTAGTATAGCGATACCTTTCTCGTTTCTTGATCTTGAGCAAGAAAGCAAAAGTGTTTGTCTTGAGTTGTTTACTAGAGATTCTTGTCCAAAATGATTGAATTCTTCATGGTATTTTTTAATAATCAATGAAGTTTTTCTGTTATTTGGATCCAAAATAATTGGCTACTTTGTAGTCATAGTCAGAGGCACTGTTCAATCTTCCTTCCTGTTGCTTATTTGCAACCACTTCAGTAGAATTTGTTGGGAGAACAGTTGACTGTGTAATTTAAATCATTAACTTTGTGAGCAACATACCAATTCCACTTGTCTGCTGAGAATATTTTATTCTCCTTCAAGAAACATGCAAAAAATAGTAAAAAAATATTCTTAATAAACCTGAAAGCAGTAGCATATTTTTGCCACAGGCAAAGGTAATTTGTACAAATGATAAAAATAAATTATTTTACTTGATACACAACATTTCAAAACATATGAGTCCATCTTCATTCAAAACTGGTGAAAAATGAAATAGTCTACCATCTGGAAGAACTTGGTTTCCATCTTCTAACTTCAAAGGAGTAATACCTCAGCTCCAAACAGTTCTGAAGGATTTACGTTTCCCAGAATTTTCTTGGGTTTTTATAATTTTGTATGAATCATAACATCCATGCTGTTGAACACAAAATTATATTCCAATTTGGAAATCTCTCAGAATCAGGCAAAAAGAGTTTTTGAGATACCTACTGAATGAAATCATATTACCACTTTCATTCTTACTTCCAATTCCTCCAAGTTTGTCGTTTTTCATACCGGCCACATTTTTCAGGGTGTTTTAATAATTCTGGACCTGCTATCCACCTGCCATTTTGACAAAAAGTCAATTGTCCAATTCTTTTTGTCCATTGTTTAATTATCGGAACACATTTGTAAAAACATACCTACAGCATGGAGACTGATTCAGGTCACCTTAATTCTAAAATCTGGGAAAATTGGGCATGATTTGGTGAAGGACTTGGGGATCAATCAGTAGCGTCATTTACATTGATAACATTGACTCTTTGGCTGCAGAAGGCTTTTCTTTAGTTGTAGCTCACAGACGGTCTTATTTAATTGTAGCTCACAGACGGTCTTATTTAATTGTTCTCGAGAATTCTCTCATGGAGCGATGCTCCCGCTTTGGTTTTTTTCATTTGGTGTGTCATTTTTTCCAGTGAAAATGTTTGTTTTAGAAATGAGTGTTTCATTAAAAGCAAAGAAAAAATTAAATCCACATTTTCATTTGTCTTGGTAAGTAAAATTCAGAACCTCTGGCGTGAAATGAATCTATTGAGTCCACTCTCACCAGAAGAAAAATGCTGTCTCTCGACAGCGACGCGCATTTCAGTAACCAAGTTAGCATCATCAGGAGATGACTACTTCTTACAGCTATGTTGATGGTTTTTTATGCATCTAGAGGAATGAATCATTATCTCGCATAATGAGGGTCATTAAATATTTTTATTTTGTTATTGGTCCTAATGTTACTTGCTACCTGATTGATACTTAATCCTTACATGTTTTCTACTGTAATTAATGGAAAATTGCCATCCAGGTATCCATCGCCTTTTGTTATTCTGTAACCAAAATTAAATTCTGCTCACAAATTTTACTGAATATTTGATCTATTGTTCCTTATATTTGGTTTTTAAATTGATATTTTTTCCAGAGATTTGTCGTATGGTAAAGGCAACACTGCTCCTATAAAGGGCACTTCACTTCCAAAAATCAACACCATCGAACCTTGGGATGGCAAGGATGGTGTGCTGCCAGAAGAAGAAGATATCGATCTCTCTGATGTAGATTTAGATGAGAAAGATGAGTTGTAATTGTGTTAGTTTGTAAAATATTTCGTTTAGTTGTCTTTTACCAATAGTTCATATTTATCAAAACTAGTTATAGTGTGTGAATCCGAATTACCATACCATTTTCATCTTTTGTTCAAAGACTGTTGGTAGGAGACACTTTGAGTTTTTGTACTATAATTCTTTAACCTTCCTGATAATGTGATGTTCATTTTTGTATCAGTTGTACATTCAAATAATAAAAGTTGCTATATTTTGATTCTATGTTTGTTCATGTTCATTCACCACAAAATACTACAGAAATCAAAATCAGTCTGATGACTGACAAGTATGAAACACTCAGTGACATTCAATTTTATCCAATAGACAACCACTTGCAAGATTTGTCTCTGCAAGGAAATGTTCATAAATGTGTTGGATATCACTTAAAATTCGTCGTGGTATTAGTCAGGGAAGTAGTTTTTTCGGTAGACATCTGCCCTATCCTACTGTCAAGAGATGTTGGATTTTTATTGGAAATATTTTCTTGAACAAAATACTACAAAATTCAACAAATCAATGTGATTAAGTCATTTACTATTTAAACATTTGAATTATAATTAAAAGTACTTTTACATGAACCTTTGATTGCTTATTTGAAGTTGTTGCAACATGTACATATATTTTCACGAACAGGTATGTGAAACTGAACTTTGGAAATTGAACTTAAAATAATGGCACTAAATATCATTAGATACTAGTCATTTCATTAAAAAATTGTAGAAATAGCATTTCTTGACTAAATTTCGAAAAAATGTCGTTAATAATAGTTGTTTCTACTGCAACTTTCTGACGATTTACCTTGACTGGAGATTTTTTTTTGTACATATTCACATCTTTTCAAATATGTTCTCTTTTTAGAAATTAGTTTCCGTAAGGTATATCAAAATTATATGAGCATTTTGGATAATATATAAAAAAGTTTGAGTGCGAACCTGTCCAAAACCATTTCGCAAGTCCTGTCCTCTTATCGTTACTTCCCAAAATGGCGTCTAGATACTTTTCCACATCAAAGGCGGCTTACCAAGTGTCCATTCTGATTGTTACCTATGCTGTGATGTGGTGGATGGATAATTCCTGAATACAGTCGCTGAATAAAATCAAGTGATCTTTTCTGTGTTAAATGGTTACGCTACATTATCTGACAGTTGACAGTTCTGATTTTGTCTGTATGCATTCCTCAACCATAAAAATTGAAAACCGGTACACCTATTGTTAGAAATCCATGATAATGACAAACATTTTTACAAACATTTCTAGTAATAAAAAATGTTACCTCTATCGAGGAAGATACGGTGTTAGCGAAACGCGTTTAGAAATGAAAAATGTTTGTGAACATTGTTTAATTATTATCATGTGTTATTAATTTCCATCAAGTAACGGATCAGTCCATTCATATTTGTTAGAAATGAATATAATGAGATATAACATAACATCTAATATAGATTCTAGTCGATTCAAAAAGTGTTCAGCGCCTCGCTGAACGCAGCATATCTGTAGATGAACTATGATTTTTGTTTGAAAGTGGTTGACAATGATTTTTCTGATAAGCATTACTCTTTCGAAGTAACACTATGTAGGTAATTTCATATCCACTAGATCATCAATGAGGCAAAATTTGTAAGTCACCACCTGCCCATCAATAATTAATCTCTCATGAAGAATGAAAATAAAACTTCGTGTTTTTTTATCATTTGTATTTGTAACTATCGTAACTGCAGTTTTGTCCTATATTTTTAAACGAATACAACGTAACATAAGACGAAACTGCAGCAACGATAGTTACAAATACAAGTGGTACAAAACATAGGAAGTTCTATTTCTCATTTTTCATGATGATCTCCTACCACGTAGTAATGGCTACATATATCAATTTAATCAATCTATCATTTTCATATCGCATTTGAATTTAAGTTGGATTTATCCAAACGAGCACCGTTTAGTTTTTATGCAATGGCATAAATAAACACAAAAAATGATGTTAATAAATGTATAAATAAATGGTGAATAATGAAGGGAAGAATAAACATAACCTTAAATGTTTTCGGTGAAAATGGTGGCCGACTGATGTGCTTTTGCCAGTTTGCCAAGGCTTTCGGAAAATAATGGTTTGAAGGCTTGTATGCATGTGAAATTTCACAGAAAGCGTTTTTATTCATATATTGTGAATTATCACAGTAAATTATATAAAGCTAGTGGCTGAATGGTGTCTACTACGCCGGTTGGAGGCCGGATTCCTGCATCATTCTGTCTAGGAAAAGCAAGACAGCAATCCCTTGGAAGGTATCTACACCGGTTGAAGGCCGTATTGAGGATTTATTCCTGCATCTATAGGAAAACTAGTAAAGTACCATAACTTAATGTAGAGGTGAAGGGCAATGAGCCCGATAATTTCCCAAATCCACATCACCTGTAGACTGGATAAATGACGAAGGTCGACGCCCATAAAAACCACTAACCCCGTTAACTAATAACCTCAAATAATTTTGACATAAAGTTAAAATAACATCACAGAAAGAAGTTGAACTTGTTGGAAGGACATCAGAGAAGCATTAATGAGTAACGAGTAAAGAGTAAAGGCACATTTAAAAAAAGTGTACTTGATGAGGGAATGAAAAAATTAACAATGAGGAGCTATCGCAAACTATGACATATAAAATATTTCATCTTTGAGAATATTATACATGAAAGTACATTTTACATAAGGATAAAAAAAACATTTGAAATTTTAGGGAGTGTAAAATGAAATGAAAGTAATGAATGAGGGGTAAGTCATAAGAAATCATAAGTAGTTCATTCATTTTCAGTGGTAACATTCATGCAGGAGCATATAACCTTATATATACTAACCCATAATATCTATGTGCATCAGATGTAACTTTGTAGAAATAACAAATGAAAAAAATGAATTCTTATGACTTTAAACCTGTATATGAATCAAGTATGGTGCATAAATGCACCCTGATACTCTTGTACTTTTAGGATCTTCCCCTAAAGGCGCTGACAATAATCCATTCCCTAAAAATATGATGAGGAATTAGTACCAGATATAGGATATGTCAGAAATTCTAGTTAGCAGGTGATGCTACAGGTTTATTGTTGAAACAGTTAGTTTGCTTCAATTATAGTAATCGACTCGAAAATAGTAGTACCCTGACGACTACAATAAAAACAACCACATTCAAACTTCTCAGAAATTCAGATTCAAAGTGAGTGTATGATCAAGGGGATGATAATTCCGCTGCTGTCATCAGTTTGCCGAATGAGGAATTCTGTTTTAAGGATATTTACCACATTAAGGCACCTTTAAGGATTTCATTAGTAAACAATTTTTGTCAAAGTTTCAATTGTGGAAATTTTTTTCAAAAAAGGGATCAACACGAAAAATTCATCAGGGTATTATTTGGATATAACAATGATAACTCTGCTGAATCTATTTAGCAGATTATACTTCACTATGTGTCGGTAGATACGTATCAAAGCTGTAGTTGTACTATGTAATGATATTTAGTGAAGTGTCTATAAATTTTTTTAAATATTCTGTGTGAAAAAACTACAATTTCACAAAGAACTTCAAAATGATAATTTCAATAAAGCTAGAATAAATTCTGCAACTTCCAATCTGGTAGCTCATCAATTACTAAGTAAGACTTTTCTCAAGACTTGATTCAATTAAGTTATTCTCATAATACATTTTTGAACATCATTAAAAAAGTAAATAAATCCATATTTTGCTTGTATCAGATTTTTTCTTGACCTCTCATTTATACAGTCTTTTGGGCGTGAAACTCTGGAAATTGTCTGTGATGTTCTCAATAAAAAATGTTGAACTTGCGCATTACTGGCTAATCCCAAAACCTTGAGGAGTTGCCAAATAAATTATTGCCTTTATTCAATTTAGCAATGTTATATTTCATTATCTCTTCAACTTATTCCAATAAATTACCCACCAATTTGTGAGTAAATATGTTATGTATGGTAAAAGATTCAATAAAGCAATGAAATATCCAAATCTAAAAATCAAATAACTAACTAGCAACTCCACAGTCAAACCAGGGGCGAATCCAATACACTGTTCTAGGGGGAGCCAACTGTGCAAGTGATCTACTTTCAAGGGCAACTAACCATTGGATATTTTCTGGATTTAACATAACCCCGCTAATTTTCATAATGATTTGAATGCTTCTATTTTAAGTTTTATTTATCCATATTCAATATTCTGTATTGGGCTGTTGTGTTATATCTAGGCTCTTCTCTTTCTGAAGCATTCCCGCAAGCCTTCGTCTAGGTGGATCCCCGGGATCAGAACCTGAATCATACAATACCATCAGTCATGCAAGAGGTCCATTCCGTAAGTGAAATAGTTATCACATTTTTTTATACTATCCACAATAGTTATACTAACGAATAGCTGTGACATGAATAACAGTTCCCTTTGTCTGTATGCATTCCTCAACCATAAAAATTGTGATCGTCTTGATAATCAAATGAAAGTTTTATACCGCCTCCCATCTGGTAATATTTCAGTCCCATTGAAATTCCAAGTAAATTGTTTGGATCCTCATGTTCGTTAATATAATCACCTAAAAGAATATAAATTGGAGTTTCAATAGCTATATACAAACATATTTTACCTTTTCCTTTCAAACTGTCCAAGAATGCTTTCACTGAATTATAACCTGCGTGATGGGCCAACGGAGTCAGTATACCCGTTGGCCTCTTTCCTTCTTTTCTTCTACACAATGAACAATTACATATCCCTCTACATACGGGGCACGTCCAATTGGGATTCTTCAAAGCCTCGATAGCATCTTCACCATATCTAAAGAAATTGATGTTATGAGATTATTAAATATTTTCAACAATTGAAGATTTCTAATTAAAAAAGGGCATTTGTCTGGTGATAAGAAGAAACAACAAATCTAATTTTGTAACTTACCTGTTTTCCAAGCATATACCGCAAAATTGCCCTCTCACGCCAATACACTCAGCATTCCGGCAGCTGGTCTTCTGATCTAGGGTTTTCTGACGGCACTGATGACAGGTCGTTCCCATATTTGAGTACTTCTTCACCGATAGGTCCTTAGCAATTCTATTTATCATTTCTTCTGTAACTTCGGATACTGATATAATAGGAGGTCTATCAGAATGTTTCTTGTGAGCACTAGTTTTTTTAGTAGGTCTATACACAACTTCCTCAAGGTCTTCGTAATCATAATCACTGTATCTCCTTTTTTGGAAAGTGGGTGCATCAAATAACTCGTCTTTAGTGAAAATGGGTTCTTTCATCTGAAGTCGTAGTGACCAGCGTCTTTCAATGTGCTCTTTATCGTGAAATTTGGGTTTTACATCCTTGGGTTTTCTTCTAACAGATTTTTTTTTCACTGCGGATTGGAATAAACCTATGGCCTCCGCAGCTTCGGCAAACTCAGGATCATCCAGGAAACTTGCAAGAAATGCATCTCTTTCTTGGATATTTTTTTCCCGTTGGATTTGGTCTTCACTCTTAGATGCATTTTCAAGAAATTCCATTTTGTTTGGAGACTGAACAAACTTGAAATCCAGAAAAAATAATGATTTGGAAATGTTGCTGTTATTACTTGATTACATTGAATCAATGATGCGCCAGTAAACCAATGGATGCGCTTTAGACATTTCTCAATAAACTTTAGTGAGGTTAGGATAATTTTTGTGCGGGAAATCTATTTTCAAATTTTTAAACATTGAGTTTTTGGGGTAGAAAACATTGAAGTCAAACTGTACTACCCAATAAATTTTTTATTATAATGACACAATATGTTGATAGCAGTCGCCTGGTTTGTGTATACAAAAGTGTGAATTTTGGATATTCAATTTAACAAAAAACAACAGATCTTAAGGATGCTTGCAGGTCATCTACTGTTACTGTTACGAATTCCGAACACAATCTAGAATATGCATAAAACAAGTACCTAAAAGTCTATGACGGCTCGTGAAATCATGAAGTATATCAGTAGAAATGCATATGCAGGCTATCTGGTCACTTTACGTTTTACGATACTAGTTATTGGGTTTAATTAGGGGAACACATATTATTCTTATGTGCTCGGGCTACATGGCTTTAGGGTTGCGTATTATCAGGATCCGAGAGCCATGTTGGCGGTAGCTGCTGATTGGGCCTCCCAAGCTGGACATATCAAATAAAGTAACTCAGACTTGGTAGTGTGAGTTTCTTTATTTGACGTCTCTTAAGTAGTAGAAACAAATTTTTGGAAGATTGTTGTCAATAAAGGAATTCATTGGTAATATCGAAAAAGAAAGGTCGTTTATTTCAATAAATATATGCGAATGAGTAAGCGAATAAATATTAGTATTATAAATAACATTTTGGAAATTTCAGTTACTTTATTCATTGAAATATGTAAAGCATCAAAAAGAGATGAATATAAGAATACAAAGGTATACTACCTTTGTAGTATACCTTTGATAACAGTCAAACTATTAATAAACTGTCATATAAATATTATTTTACATTTGAAATTCCAAGTAACATATTTTCATTCAAATATTATATGGGAATGATATTTGATATAATCAAAACATATTGTTACGACCTAGAGGGTGACTTACTAGGATGTTTTTGAAAATAAACCCTCAAGGACTGATTAAGAACCAAAAATAAAACCAAAATGTACTATTTAACTTGGATGCGAGAGGGTTAGTGATGTTTTGTATTGTTTCATAAACTACNGCGTAATTGCGAACACCTAAGGAAGAACTGAAATTGAACAAAACCAGTTGAGGTTATAAATGCTATTTACTACTAAAAGTTAAATACAACTAATCAATCTTATGTTCTCATAATCAACGTAGATAAATGTTCCATATAAAATAAAATATTAATACAAAAACAAAACATTGTAGTCCCGGATTACCCCACAAGACGTGGGATAATTGCGGATGGTCTGTGGGGTAATTACGAACATACTGTAATCAGAACAGAAATCACAAACAAACCCTAGTGATGTATTTTCACCACTCGTACAGTTTTCGTGGGCCAATAAATTACGTTTGTAGCATTTTATCCTGTCTTCATTAGGTGGATCTTTATACTTTCCACCACAAATTAGGCAATAATACTCGTTTTTCTTTCCATCACCTTCATTCGCAACTGTTGGATTAGCAAAATATATGAAGTGGTGTAACCAATCTACAAATAAGTTCTCGTTGACCCAACCTGAATCACTTACGGCTGCTATCATATCAGGATTGCCTACACGTAACAACTGAGCATTCATACGCTTCTTCTTCAAAATAAAAAATGAAGGAATATACTTACCTGAAGCATTACAAGCGCAGGCAACTGTCGTTGTAGAACCTCTTTCACCACTTGTTGCCATACCGACTTGTTTCTGGCCTTTTGGTGCTAAAATCCTTGCTTTTCTTTGGACATTGGATATACCTGTCTCGTCCACATTGTATATTCGATTGGCATCAAAGTGGTGTTTGGTTTATAAAATTTCCAAATTATTGAAGAACATGTTCACTTCTGTTTCATTAATAGCCGCAATTCCATTGATAGAAGTAGATTCAGGTTTACGTAGTGAAATATTAGGGTGCCTTTTCTTAAATCCATAGAACCAGCCTTTTCCTGCCATTAGAGATGTTTTGTCAAAATTGTGCTTTAAATTATTCACTTCGGCAAATTTGAATGCTATTTTTCGTACCATTTCTATAGTCAAACCATAAAATAATTTACTGCATTTCAACCAACTCTCTTTCTTGTTCTTCAGAAAATATAGCCTTTCTGCCAGTTTTTGGCTCCTTTATAACTTCTTTCTTGAGATATTCGTGTATACTACTTTTCGGAATAGAATAAATAGCAGCTGCTTTTCCAAATGAAAGTGTTTTACTTTCAACATCTTGAATAGCCTTTTCTGTCTTCTAATTTGTATTTGATCTCAGTTTTTCTTTGGTAATTTCGTGACATCTGAAATATAGTCAGATAAATGTAAGTATATTTTAAAAACCATCATTTACAATTTCATATAGATGCAGGACAGAAAAAAAGGATATAAAATAAACTATATGAACTATACGGTGTGTAGGGGTAATTGCGGATGGCCGGGATTACCCCCCTAAAATCATCTGCCATTAGCCGACACACACAATACCACAAACCAATATTTTTATTTGAATTTAGAATAGCGTGGTGCATGCGGTTACTCCCTAAAAACATTGTTAAATGATACAAAATAGGAAAAAATAATGTGATATTTCTATGTAATACCTAAAATATTATACACCTGTTCAATTTTAGTCAAAAATATATGTGAAATTGTTGATAAATCTTCAAATAAACACACCTTGTAAAACGAGCGCGTCGTCACTTCACCACTTATTGTGCGGCACTACGTCTGGGATGGACTCACGATTGCATCACTAGGAATATCTTTCATTTTTTTAACATAGTGAAACATACACGTCCGCGATTACCCCGCGTCCGTGATTCCCCCATCTTCCCTTAGTGTTATTGAATGCCCTGTTTAAGTATGGTTGCAAAATTTTGTTTCGGAGATTTTAGCCTCGAAGATGAAGTCCAAAGTGGTCGACCTACAGTAATCCAGGACTAGGATTTGAGGACACTGGTGAAGACTGAACTATCACAAGCAGTGCGTGGAATGACGAGAGAAGTGGGCGTCAGCTCTCATGCGGTTTTTGATGATTTAAAACGTATTGGAAAGGTCAAGAAGCTCAAAAAGTGGGTGCTCCACGATTTGAACGATCGACAGAAATTGTCATGTTTCAAGGTCTGTTCTTCTTTTTTTTTGCGCAACCAAAACGATATTTTTTGGGTCGGATCGTCACGTGTGATGAAAAGTGGATCTTCTACAACAGGAGATGTTCAGGACAGTGGTTGGACACCGATGAGCCACCCAGGCACTTTCCAAAGGCGAAAACCCACAATAAAACATGGTTACTGTATGGTGGTCAGCGGCTGGTATGATTCACTATAACTTTCTGCAACCAGGCCAAACCATCACAGCAGAGTCCTATTGTGAGGAAATCGACAAAATATATCGAAAATTTCGTCAGCAGCCGGCACTGGTCAACAAAAGGGGTCCGATTCTGCTCCACGACAACGCCCATCCGTACGTTCCACAAATCACCGTCCGAAAATTAAACGATTTGAGCATCGGAGTTCTGCCTCATCCACCTTACTCCCCAACATCTCGCCAACCGACTACCATCTTTTCGAACATACCGGCAGAACCTTCGCTAATCAGGACCAGGCAAAAACGGCCTTTGTCCTCTTCATCGAATCCCGAATATACAATTTTTATGATGACGGAATCAATCGACTTGTGTTACGTTGGCAAAAGTGCATTGATTGAAATTGCGCTTATTTCAATTAAACTGAATAAGCATTCACTGAGATATTACAGTTTGAAATCTCATAAAAAGGGACTGAACTTATGAAACAACCTAATTATAATCCACCCCAAAATTTAATCAAATCATTTTCTGGTAACTTTTGAGAAAATACTTATATCAGTTTGTAATCTAATTGCTTTGTAATTTTTTATTGTATCAATTTATTTTCAATTATCATAGTGATTTTCTTAAGATGAAAATATGTTTTCTCCTTCATATCTGAAAACTTGTTCCATTTTAGAAAGCCTTCTGTCTGAATGGAGCGTAAATATAGATTTAGTTTACTGAACGATCTCCAAGCAAATTTAGTGCATTTTGAGCATAGTTACATATTATATGATAATTTTGTTAAGATACGTATCTGTATAATTTCTTAACTCTTTTTTTAATAGGCGACATTATTAAATATGACAAGGTATTCATAAACAGAACATTTTTTGTGAAATATACTTCAAATTTACGCAGTACCTAACTCATTAGGATGAACTAAAAAGTTCAACTCTGATTTCCTCCACAACAGAGGTTGCATCTTTCGATGCAACCAACTGATCTTCAGCCTTTCCCGTTTCAGTAAATGTTCACATTTATTTATTGTATCATTCTGGGTATGTTTTTTTATTTCATCGTCAATGCAGTTCAAATCTCTCCCCACAAAGCTGATAAGACAGGTGAAATATCTATCATATTTCACAGCTTTCATTATTAAGTTGACATTCTCACTCAGCTAGTACAACAGATATCAAGCTCATGTTTTGTCTACCTGTAAATTTTTTATTTCTATGTAAATGTTAATGTTTTACACAATATATTATGAACTTCATATTCAATTTTAACCCCACATACCTACCTTCCGTACAGCTACTCTCCCAAATAATTTCACAGTTTTGTTCTTACCTGTCACCTAAGACTATAATAAATTAAGAATTAACTATAATACCATAGTCTTCATTTCTTCTGGAAAAGAGAAGGACTTCACAAACGGTAAGGTGTCAAACAGATAATATCAATGTAATCAATGTAATTGATTTCAAGACTTTCCGTATGTGATGAATTATATTTGAAATACTTAAACCTATGAACTAACTGATAGTAAGTTGAATCAGTATATATTTCTCATTTTCATTTCATTATTTGTGACTGTTAAAAAAAGAGTTTCTGATAAATAAAAAAAATTATTTATTGAAATCGGTTCAAATCAGAAATATGTGAATTCAAGGATTCCACGTTAAGTAACTGGTATTGTGAATAGTTAAAGGTGTCGGCGCCGTTAAAGGCCAGAAAAACTAATACAAAGAAATTATGCCGCTGCCAACTAGTCCACGTGGACTGAAGAATTGGCGGTTCGTATTGGATAATTTTTACTGACTGAGTTTAATGATTGTCTAAAGAGTCATAAAATTAAATTTGAAGTCATGTTACAGTGAGGAATAGAATACGAGGATGTTCATACTCGTTGTGTTGTCAATGTTCAGTTCAGGAGACGCCCACGATTTGAGTGTTGACATTCGATATTGGTGCAGTTATAATTACTTAAAATTTTTGTTATCTGTTTAAAATGCGGCGTCCTTGGACAAGTACTAATAGTAATAACGAGTGTGATAACAACACAGACTTTTTCCTGTGAAGTGATTCCATGATTCCAATAGCGATGGAGAACAATGCGAAAAAGAGATACCAGTGAATAAGATTCGGATGCATTTGAATATTGAAACAAAATACGACTGTTACAAAAGCAAAATAATGACTTTCCTACAACTGAAATCATAAGAAATTGAATACTTCCGACCATAACGTGAGCTACTGTGACAAAACAGAATTGGATAAAGAAAACAGGATTTAGTTATGGAAAGCAGAAAAATAATGGAATTGCGTAACAAATACTTAGAACAAATAACTAAATATAGACAAGAACAACGGCAAATTTTCTATTTGGACGAAACTTGGTATGACACTCACGACACAGTTACGAAAGAGTGGACTGATGGTTCGAGAATGTGTACGCCTAACATGCCTGCAAACAAAGGCTCGCGACTAATCATTGTGCATTGCGGAGGAAGTAAAGGATGGGTTCCGAATTCTTTGAAATTATGTGGAAAAAAAACTTGAGGATTGCAATGTTGACTATAATAAGAATATGGAAGCTAATACTTTTGAGGAATGGTTTGAAAACACATTGATCCCAAATTTGGATGCGAATAGTGTAATACTTAATAGTTGTTTGAAGGTGATTGACAATGTTTCATTGTCAATCACCTAGTTCGGACTTTCATTGTCTGATATTATATAAAACGATTTCAAATCCCTGAAATAACTAAAAAANGAAGTCTGTTCTAACAGTATGAAGAATATGGTTCTGTTCTAATAACATAGACCATTATTACTTCCAACGCTCAATACTAGATGTCGTAAGGAGTGGTGCTGAATCCAATAAAGTTTAAAAATATGAAGAACGTATTTCAAGTATATGGAAATTAGATAAAAAAAAATAAAAAAATGAATAAAAAAATGAATAAAAAAATGGTATAGTGGGTGGTAATAGTGTGAAACCGTTCGGCAAAAATTAGCAGAGTGTTCCACAGCTGTTAGTCTGCTAAGATTGAATTTCAGTAAATGGGCCAAATAGAATTTTAAACGGTTATTGGTTAATTCACCTAAACAGTTTTCTCTTCTACAAGGATATCAAGTAACATCGAATGAAAAAGAAAAACGAAAAACAGTGTTTTTGGCGATGTTAGCAATCACGACAGACCCCCTGCTATCGCTGATCAGAAAATGTCTGTAGTTGAATTAATTACATTATATAAGCAGCTAAGGATTTAAATATATAAAGATGACTAATGTATAATTGTATTAGAACTATATAATGTACAGTGCAGATGTAACGTTCAGTGCGGATGTAATGTCCAGTTCAAAAGGTATTGATCCATATCCATCAAATTTTTATTATAAACTTTGGAAACCACTTCTAAGGTATCTTAGAAAAATTGTTGAAATTAACAATTTCCTTCCGACAATATTATTTTTCAGCAATCTCAAAAAAACTATTCCTTTCATTGACTCAAGCCCAGGTTAATATTTACAACATTCCCCTCGAAATTTTCCCCTTTTCATGAGTTGTAATAATCATTTTTTTTTCATTATGGCCACTTCTATATGGCACTGGATAATTCAGATTGAAAACATGAAGAATGTTTCGAAATATACGCTGTTTCCTAAATTATGGTTACGAAACTCAGGTATTTTACTAATACCGTTTCTTAAACTTCATCGTTCAAGGAACAATTTTCCTTGAAATGACCCAAAGAATTACCCTCTGAAGTTTCGCACCATAGGTAGGAACCCACTGGATAAATAAAATAAAATTTAAACAACAACGTATATAAATAATACCTTATTATGAGACTTTCACAGTTTACAAAACCGCAACACGTGTTTCAGTACTGAACACGTCTAAAGAAGCTATTGTTTAGTGAAACACCTGTGAAACATTAAGATTTTCAGTTAACAGTTTATAAAACCACGACACGACTTTCTCTGTACAATAACTTCGTTTCCTATACAAATGTTTCAACACGTCTCGCTGTTTTGTAAACTGTATAGTGAAAATATTACAATAGTGTTACTTGAATACGTTATAACATTGTAACATCATAACATATATCTAAAATAGGACCCATAACGTTTCAAGGAATTCATTAAGACAAAATATTCACAAAACATTTTAATTATTTGACTTTTTCAAAAATGTTTGAATACATTCAATATTTTTTCTCCTTGGTTACGTGAGGTACTTAATTGCAAAGTTGGATTGGATACCTGTATATGAAGGAGCTTTTATGAAAGTTGGTTTCATGATATAAAATTTGTAGAACTCCACCATGATTCATTCCAAATATTAGACGGATTACTTTCTTTTGTGACATCAGAAACCGCTGAGCCAAAGTAGCGTNTTGTGGGAAAATTATAAATAGAAAAATTCTGAAAATTTCACGATATACTGAAGTCGATAAGGGCAACTCGGCTAGAATATTTTCAAAATGTCGTCACTTCCGGTTATACCGGAAGTAGCTGTCAACTTCCTTATTTTAAACCCTATATTATATTACATGTTTGGATTCTACGTCAGAATCTAAATACTTTTTGTGTATAATATCCTTTATCTAGGTCTAATCGTTTCTGACATATTTTAGATTTTGTGTCAAAAATTATGTTTTCAGACCTTACAATAATTTTTAATTTTTCCTATAAGGAAACCTTATGGTCGGATTCCTTGTAGAGGGAAACCAAATTCAATAAACTTCATATGAAATTTTGATAATTATCAATACAGGCTGATCAAAAAAAAAATGTAATTTTATAAACCGTCTAAAGTGACTTTTTTTCAAATGGAAACCCCCCATTGAAAATAAAGGTTACTTTGAATAAGTATAACTATTCCGAAAATTAGTAGTTTTTGAAATATTTGCAATTTAATATTTTTCTATCGACAGTACTATACGGTTTCTAAATTGTCAGTTGGCCATGACGGCGTTAGAAAACAATCAGTTGATACGATCAAGGGCATCAATTTGAACATTTATTAAGATACTTTTTGTAACTTTGGATATGTTACAGCGGACGATGTTGGTAATGATATTAATATTGATGGTCTATTTGTTACTTCTCGGTCAGAGAAGTTATGGAAGTACAAGCAGAAACCGTATATGACTTCCTACAAATATTTCATGAGAACAGAAAAAACTTTTACCTGGGAGAAACACCAAAATGTGAAAACTTATCCATTCAAGGCTACTCTCCTCATACATACCTACAGTACCAATAACGCTGGGTACAGATATTTCCCTGTAATTATTCATAAGTAGGGGATCACTTTTCATGAAAATCGTGGTCACCATTAGAAATTTTAATTCCTCAGGAAACTTGCCCTACACTACTGAGTTTGTTAAAACTGCTAAGGCCTTCAGAAATGCATTCAGAAATGGTATGCAATCGACTCCCACCGAGTTCGAATTTTTCAGATTTTATATTATATCAACGACTTGTTGCTCGTCAACTTGTGTGAAGTTGAAAGAATTGCTATTACTTTAAGTACATTTTTGTACAAGATTCCATATAAGTATACGAAAGTTGTTTTTATTGCAAGTTCCGCATTGCAGAAGAAATGTTCCGAAAAACAGTTGTATTATCAATATACAATTTATATTGAGAGATTGTTTGATTTTTTCCATTTTTTCTTTGAGTAAATTCTGAATATAGTTTTGCTTTCCAATATTATTGTCTACATTTTCTATTTTAGCTTGAAGAAATAATATTTTTTCATGTTTGAAACTACTTTTAAAAATTTTGTGTCGTGCATTGTATTCTATGTAGGTTTTCATCATTCACATTGTAGTCAAATCAGATCTCTGGAAGATTTTTCCATTTCTACTCACCCAATCTTTCTGACCACTACGGTTTACCTACACCTACAATTGTTTGATCATGGAACGATATAAATTGATTGATTCACTCAATATATTGAGAAAACTTCTATTTATTTCTGGGCACCACTGAGTATATATAGGGAATGAAAATCTTGATGAGTCAGATGATTTTGTAAATTTCTTGAATTATTTTCTGGAAAACTGTCGGAATGTAGGTTGCACTATATTGTTTACTTGAACTATACCTATTTGTAGATGAAAATATACTATAAAAATACTGTTTAGTTAATTAGGTGCAGGAGGGGAAGTTTGTCGCGCGTATTTTGTTGCGATCATTAATCTATGGACCATAATTTAAAAAATATATTTGAAATTGAAGTGCCAACTTGACATTGCCAAGCTGCGACACTCAGCACCTCTGTGAATGAAATATTGAAATTTATTGGATTTCTTTATTATCAAGAGTGCCGCATCAAGAGAGTTTTGACAAAATATTGTGTATGGGGAAGGGGATCCTTATACATCTTGATGAGAACGAACTAGTAACGCTAGTTACGCCCTCATCACACCAAATATGATCAACTGCCATCTGAACCACTGCTCTGAAATTCGAATATATCACAGAAGTCTGTTCTAACAGTATGAAGAATATGGTTCTGTTCTAATAACATAGACCATTATTACTTCCAACGCTCAATACTAGATGTCGTAAGGAGTGGTGCTGAATCCAATAAAGTTTAAAAATATGAAGAACGTATTTCAAGTATATGGAAATTAGATAAAAAAAAATAAAAAAATGAATAAAAAAATGAATAAAAAAATGGTATAGTGGGTGGTAATAGTGTGAAACCGTTCGGCAAAAATTAGCAGAGTGTTCCACAGCTGTTAGTCTGCTAAGATTGAATTTCAGTAAATGGGCCAAATAGAATTTTAAACGGTTATTGGTTAATTCACCTAAACAGTTTTCTCTTCTACAAGGATATCAAGTAACATCGAATGAAAAAGAAAAACGAAAAACAGTGTTTTTGGCGATGTTAGCAATCACGACAGACCCCCTGCTATCGCTGATCAGAAAATGTCTGTAGTTGAATTAATTACATTATATAAGCAGCTAAGGATTTAAATATATAAAGATGACTAATGTATAATTGTATTAGAACTATATAATGTACAGTGCAGATGTAACGTTCAGTGCGGATGTAATGTCCAGTTCAAAAGGTATTGATCCATATCCATCAAATTTTTATTATAAACTTTGGACACTTTCCCTG
>NW_019289587.1:124123-169357 GCF_000500325.1 Leptinotarsa decemlineata | reverse complement strand
TGAGCTTTATGCAAAATTTCAGCTCCTGTGTTCAAAAAACAAATTTTCAATTTTTTCTGTATTAATTTCAACACTCCTATGAGCCGCACATAAATACATTCAATATCCTGAATCATTTCTCAATTTGCTAAACACCATGTATTGATTATTTTCTGCCATCAATAAAATATTTCTCAAAATCCATCACTATTGATTTTATAATACTCTACATAATTTTTCAGATTCTCGAACAATTTCAACACACCCTGTATTAGATCTTGAATATTCAATACCTTGTATCAGTTATTTTTTATCTGATATGCTTTTTCTGTATTCATTGAAACACAACACTTTTCTCTCTTTCTCTCTCTCTCTCTTTCTCACACTCTCGTAATCATCTTAGATTCTGAGCACTTTTAGATCACAAATTTCTTTTAATTTTTTTCTGCCTAAAAAATACATTTAACGCCCTGTATTAGTTTTCACTATCCAACTCCTTTTATCTTCATTTCTTCTTTCAGCAATAACATGTTTTTCAAAGTACTTCAATTAATATTTTTGGGATAGAAAGTTTTTGGCTTTCTACTACTCCATACTACTATTCCATAATTAATGAAAGAAGTGAAATTTCACTTACATGGAATACTGTTATCGTCACTGCTAGACATCCGATGTTTCGCCGTAAGACAGACACTTGCCTCATCGGCTCTTCAGTAGCAAATACGTATAACATTTTTTTTTTTGTATCAAGATGGAATAGTATAAAGCCAAAAACTTTCTTTGTCAAAAATATAACCCTTTCAATTTGATTAATTCATATTTTTATAACAATCAGTATAACTTTTTAGATTTTCAAGCACTCTGGAGTCCACACTTCAATTTCATATATTTTCATCATTTTCAACCAGCTATGAACTTCTTTCCATTATTTCTCCTGAAATTACATCAATCCCTATGTTCTCAAACATTCTACTTCGAAAAGAATGTTTTAAGTATTTTCATTTTTCGGTGTCTGTAACATGTTTTTTTTTTAATTTTTCTTTCATTCTATAGTTAAAACATTCTTTATAATTTCACATGTCCTCGATCACCCTGGGGTACACAAAGTTTCAATACATTTTTCCCGTTTTGAATGAAAAACATCCTAAATTATTTGTCAAATAGTCCAACACCGTTTAATCATCAATTTTTGCCGACGATAAATTTTTTATTAAAATTGATCAGTTCATAAATCTAAAACACCTTGTAGAACTATCGAACATTGTTGATTCAACAATCCATTTCATTTTATAGCCAAAATTTGTTCTCCGTTAAATATAATGTTATATTTATGGTACTTTGAGTTTTTAAGAAATCAGTTATTCGGGAAAATGATGTAATAACCGAACTAAACAAGTAATAGTAGTTCTAAGTTGAACAGAAATTCACATTTGATATATGTTTTGTGATTCAATAAATGGGCGTGTATGCAATCAACACTAGACATATAATAAGGTTCTTATTACAAATAATGAACATTTATCTCAAACAGTTCGATGAAATCAATCAAAAGTTTAAGTTCAATATAAAAAAAGTTATTCATATTTTTTACCAGAATGATGAATTGCATAAAGGAATTATTCAGATGAATTACTCGTAATCCCCTGTAGCCCAGGGCTGAAGCATTCAAAAATGGTAAAAAGTGAAAAAAATAATAATAGTAGGATGAAACCCATTAGAGAAGGAGGTGAATATGATGAAAATGATAGGAAAAATAAATTACGGGCGATCTGAGTTCGGGAAGCGGTAAGGAGTGAGTTTCTAAGGGTGAAAAATGGTTTATCTTGATTTCCGGAAAAACTACAAGTCCTATGGAAACAAACTAAATAGCAGAGTTGTAGGTAATGAAAAGATGCTTTTTGTTCGTTGAAATCTCTACTTTCTGATGGTGTGAAAAAAATATACATTACTATAATACCTACATGTTCTCAGAAACTGCAAAAAATCGAAAAAACCCGAATTCCAAAATTTTCTTTCAATCATTTTGTACAATTTCNAATATTATAAATGCGAATGTAAGTTTGTTTGTTACGGTTTCACGCGAAAACTACGCAACCGATCATCATGAAATGTTGTACACATGTATTGGAAGTAAGTAATTAGGAGGTATTAGAAGTAACATAGGATACTTTTTAATTAAAAATTTTTTTTATGTAAGATAAAAAAATTGTTTGTCAAAAAAATCTCAAAATCTAGCTACTTTAACGTCATCTAGCATTCTAGTAATGAAGTTCGATCCCTTAGTACCGTAATACCGTCGCACTGTATTATTCACAGTCACGACAATATTCAATCCAATCCAATTGACTATAGTTTCAGCTGTTTGGAATTTTTCTATATTCATTGTTATTTTCTTCCCTCACTTTTACTTTTAGGTTAGGGGTCATTTTTGCAGTAAGGTGCCACTTAATTATTTCTTACTCATTGATTTTAAGTCGCACTTTGTTCTTCTCTAAAAATGCCTCGGAAGCGAAAGTCTGATCTATCCAAAAATTATTCGCGGGCCCGTGTAGCAGTGGCCCAGCCAAGCATTAAAATATAGTTCTCATATTGATTCATTTAGCTCTGTTACGCCAGCAAGTGGCTTGGTCGAAGTACTCTTCTTGATATGTCAACAGTTGACATGCCAAGAAGAGTACTTCGACCACGCCACTGAAGATGACTGCCGCAGTTGCAGTCGAAACGTTTGAAAATCATAACCAAAGAAGACCACGGTAAAACGCGGAAACTATCCAAAACAGTTGTATGGAATAGTAGCTTTTACCCGCAGCTTCGCTCGCATTTATGCCATTAAATAAGTGTCAGTACAATAGAAATGAATTAGCTCTGTTACGCCAGCAACGCAAAGTACGGAAATCGCATTTACAAAATGCCACAATTAGGTACTTTTTAGGTGCTTTTTAGATACCGAAGTCAAAAATTAGGTGCTCTGTAACTTACACCGCATCTCAATATTCAAAGTTGCGTTGCTAGCATTATGTGATGCTAGCAACGCAATGAAAATAATAATAAAATAATGAATGTTGAGGGAACACTATTAGGTGCTTATTAAGTGCTAAACGGTGAAGATCGTAAAATTTTCTAATTAATAAAAGCTTCCAATTTCGCTAAACAACAGATCTAAGGTGCTTGCACCTTAGAATTAAGATGAAAACGACCGCGAATAAACGAAAAAAAAAATAATCGAGATACCTGATTTGAGAAAAAAAAAATTAACAACATGAAATAAAGTCTTGAGATACTCGTAAACTAATACATAGATAATCAAAATGAAGTGCTAATTGAGTGCTCACTAGATATTCATAGTTAAACTAGATTCTTTAATGCTTATGGGGCTCATGGACCTGAAAACCACCGTGACTCATGTATTGAGTTTTTATAGTATGTTATTTAATGAATAAGGGCAAGAAATTAAAGTGCTAATTAGGTAGCCGGGCGGTTCGTCGTGGATGCTTTGTTCACTCAGTCAATCGGCCGATGTGTGAGTCGATGGTTCAAGCCCCAGGCTGAACGCTCAATTTTCACTTGCTATCGTCCAACCCGTGTTAGGAATCAGACGTTAAAAGGTGAGACCTCGTTAGTTCTTAGCTCGCACAAGTTTCGATTTCTGAGGGTTATCGTTCTTAGGGGTGCGATAGCTGGTTAACGGAGAAAACATATTTTAAACATTTTTTTACATGGTGGTTATCGGGTCCATAAGCCCCATATGGATTTTGGAATCTAGATTTACTATAAATATCTAATGAGCACCTAATTATCACTTTATTCTCATACCCTTACTTATCGAAGAACGTACTGTAAGAACTCAGTCCATCAGTCATAGTGGTTTTCCATAATGCCCCATAGGCATTATGGAATCTAGGTTTACTATTATTTATCTAGTGAGCACCTAATTAGCACTTTAATTTCTTGCCGTTATTCATTAAATAACGTACTATAAAAACTCAGTACATCAGTCATGGTGGTTTTCAGTTCCATGAGCCCCATAGGCATTAAATAATCTAGTTTTACTATGAATATCTAGTTAGCACTTAATTAGCACCTAATAGTGTTCCCTTAACATTCATTATTATTTTCATTGCGTTGCTAGCATCACATAATGCTATCGACGCAACTTTGAGTATTGAGTTGCGGTGTAAGTTACACAGCACCTAATTTTCGACTAGGGTTCCTAAAAAGCACCTAATAAGTACCTTATTGTGGCATTTTGTAAATGCGATTTCCGTACTTTGCGTTGCTGGCGTAACAGAGCTGATTCATTTCTATTGTACTGACACTTATTTAATGGCATAAATGCGAGCGAAGCCTCGGGTAAAGGCTACTATTCCATATAACTGTTTTGAATGGTTTCCGGGTTTTACCGTGGTCTTCTTTGGTTATGATTTCCAAACGTTTCGACTGCAACTGCGGCAGTCATCTTCAGTGGCGTGTTCGAAGTACTCTTCTTGGCATGTCAACTGTTGACATATCAAGAAGAATACTTCGACCAAGCCACTTACATGGAGTTTGTATTCGAAACATTCTTTTTGGAATTGAATCAAACATCATTCCGAGAATTGCTACACAATATAGTAAATGAAAGAGGTAAAATTTCACTTACATGGAACACTGTCATCCTCTCTAGTAGACATCTGATGTTTCGCCGTAAGGCACTTGCCTTCACCTCTTCAATATCAAATCTGTTGAAGTCTGTTCTTCCGTTAACCGCTGGCAAATATTATAAGAAAAAACGCTCCATTCATTCATAAAATTACGTTTAGGTCACGGAATGAGTTCAATCTACTCATAACTTTGTTGACAGTACGTAATGACATTTATTCCCTTATTTGATTAAATATCAGCCATAGGAATCTTGTTGAATTGAAAGAGATATATCTTTAGGAGGGATGAACTTTTGGGAAAGAACGTTTTTTTGCTTTCTACTTCTCTATCTCCATATCTCTATCCCTATCAAAAAAATGTGGGAATCTTCCAAAGAAAGGAATGAAGCAATCAGTTTCAAAAAAGTAACCCAATACAAAGATATATGAAGATCATACAAAGAAGTTACTTTCAGACACAAACTGAAAGAAAAAGCTCTTCTTAGCTTAGGTGAAACGCAAGATGAAAATCATTACCACTATTCATTAAAATCATTAACACTATCCATGATAATAATTAACCTATTTTCACAACATTTTTTAGTTCTAGGCGCGTTTCGGTAACACCGTAGCTTACTCGGTAAAAGGAAGCTACGGTGTTAGCGAAACGCGTCTAAATCTTTGTGAGAATTGTGTTTTATTATTATTAATTTTTTTCAAAAGTTATTGTTTCCTAAACCACATCGTCGGGGCACCACCCCTTGAACACAATTTCTTTCAGTTTACTCCGAAACCAGCAGTACGTTAGCTCGCCATCAGACTCCATCGAGCGTGTAATTTTCAAGATTTTCCTAAACAAAAACACGCGCGATACCGTTTTTCTCGAAAACTTCAGGGGTTCCCATCTAATTATCCTAATAATACGGGCTAATCAGCAATTTAGAACGATCGCCAGCATCGGAACGTTATCGCAGGCAGATGTGAATCAGAGACCCCCTTGCACACAGCTGTGATTTTGGCTATTTGCCGTTTTCTTATACTTACCCCCTAGAATTCGTACTTGCAGCTTTCTTTCAAGAAGTCGGGGGGTGCGATGCATACAGTGGCATATGTGCATTCACGTTAATCAAGCCGCTTTGTCACTCGCGCTTGGCACGCGCGCCTATCCTTTTGTGCCCGTCAACGGTATATGTACAGAGCGAATGTGAAATCTTGCACATTCATTGGACATATGAATCAAAAGTAAAAATCATTTTCGAAAACAAGATTTCATAAATATGCTCTAAAAAAAAGAAAATACGTTTTAAATTAGTTCAAACCCACCATATCATATATGATATGGAATTTTGTCGCAAGATTTGCATATTTTATAATAAAACATATTTTTTTTCAGAAATACTCTTGTCAAGACCAAGTTACACAAGTGAATGTCGCTTCAAGCTTTCGGTCGGTAGCCGGGCGGTTCGACGTGGGTGCTTTGTTCACTCACTCGAATTGACTGCCGTGTTGGTCGGTGGTTCAAGCCCCAGGCTGAACGTTCGATTTTCACTTGCTATCGTCCAACCCGTGTTAGGAATCACACGTTAAAAGGTAAGATCTCGTTAGTCCTTAGTTTCGACTTCTGAGGGTTGTCGTTCCTAGGGGTGCGATAGCTGGTTAACGGAAAAAAACATATTTTGAACATATTTTTTAAACATATCGTATGAATTTTGTAATATAATGAATTGATGGGTTTTATTTGATTTGAAATTTGTTTGCTTATTTTCTGAACATGTTAATAGAAGCTTGTTTTTGAAAAAATGTTCTACTAGTATTTAATTTTTTTAAGCTATGCTGTTATGTGTCATTGTTGCAAAATCGTTCGTCTCTTTAGTAGTACTCACAGTCTAGTTTTTATAGGAACACGTTCCAGTGATTTGACTCTTCTCAAGTCTGCGCACGTTTGATTAGCAACAAAGAGCTTTGACTCGTGATGCACTGTTTGGAACCTTTGGTGTAGTAATGAATATTACTGGAGTTTTTTCCCAACACCAAATCGTTATTTCAACAGTTCAAACAGTTTGATCTTTGTCTTGAAGATGATCACTTGGTGATCGAAACACGTGTCAAGGTGTTAAAATATTGGTTTGGTGTTGGGAAAAAACTTCAGTAATATTCGAAGAGCTTTGAGCTTAACTGTTTAAAATTAGTGAAACAAGATAGCCACCACGCCGATTTGAATTATATTCACTTGAATATAATTCATTTCATATCCATATAATGATGGTGCATGAAAAAGATATCGCACCATATTTGGGAGTCCACCATATTGAATTCGGACTGAAGTTATTTTATTTACTTATCATTTCCAACAAACCCTTTTCTATACCCATATCAAAGAAGTGCATAGAAATAACTAGTCAGCCATCTTGGGCTGTGCGCCATATTGGATGTGGAATGCATTGTCATCCAATCTGAACGTATATTCAAAATTTAAGCTTAATTGGTCAAGAATGACTGTTTTAAAATGCAGATGAAAGATTTGACCTGAACGTCCACATCTTTGCCAGTCTACCATATTGTTTTCAAAATAACGTAATTTTATTTTTCGTATCCTTTTCATATCCTGGGCGTTCATGAAAAATAATATTGTTTCACAAGTAACTCAATATGGGTATCAAATGACAATGCGTCATTGTTTTATGGTTGCTTCCTACAACATTTTTTCGAGCAACAACAACCCAACTTTTCCCGAACTATAACACTTTAGTATGGCAACCTTCTTGTTTTTCGACATTTCATTTTTCCCGCTCGAACCCATTCATTTGATATCCATATCATGAGCGTGCATAATATAACGTAGTCCGTCATCTTTGGTAAACTGCCATATTGAATTTGAATTGAATGACCTCATTTCATTTTTCTTGTTCATTTCAGTAAACCCTTTCATTTGATATCTATATCATGGGAGTGCATGAAAAATAACTGGTCCGCCATTTTGGATATAGAATGATCTCACTTGACTACTATGAATCGTCATCCAAACTAAATATAAATGCAAAATTTCACCTCAATCGATTGAGGGATAACTGACCATAATGTCATTTATTTACGTAGTATTTTCAGCAAACTCCTCTTTTTATATACATGTCATGAAATGAAAGTGCATAAAAATGACTTGTTCGCCATCTCGAGTGGTGCGCCATCTTGGAAGTAGAATGACGTCACTTACCTAACCATGCATTGTTACCCAAACTGAAAAATTGCACTCAAACGGTTTAGGACAACGGCTTTAAAATTCACTTGGAAGATTTAATCAGTTGGAAGATTTGACTACTTGCAAAATATAAAAACCATGCATATTATACGTACATTACAAGTTGAATAAAAATCAAAGTAGTGTTTTTTGTTGGAAAATGAACATAGTTTTGAAATAAACTGTAGTGTTTGACAATGTATACAGCTCTTGTTACTTGTTGCGCACTTTTCTATGAAAAACATACTTTCGATTCCCTATCAATCGCTGCTTCGCTTTTGAAAGTTGATCCAGTCTTTAAGAAAATAACTCGTAGCTTTGGTATGCCAATAGTAAGTTTTTCGAAAAATTCAAAATTCAAATTGTTTTCAAATAAAAAGCTATTCACGGTATTGATGAAACACTGCCTTACTGTGGTAGGTATTCTCGGGCCATACGCTTCGTGGTCACTGATTCCGTTGTGGGGAATGAGAAGTGCCGAATTTATTACAACCTTTTATTCCACCCTCAGGCTCATGGACACTAATAAGTTTGATGTAGTGCTTTTCGATCATCAGAGTGAGACGTATTCATCTTGGAATCTTCAGCCTCATGTGAGACGAATATCGTCCGAAAAGAGGAGGAAAACTGGATGAAATATCAATATTTTCTCTCAGAACTCCATCCAGACCGCTGTGTTCAAATGGTTGTTCTGATTATTGGAGTTCTTGGTGGAAAGATACCCTTTCTAATCTCGAATTTCAAGATCATGACAGCTTGCCGCACTCAGGCAGAATTCTTAGCCGGACGAATGCAGAAGGCTCTCTTTCTGGGCTCACTGCGTCTGCTTAGAACACATGATTCTCAGACCCAATGATCACTTACCTTACGGTGGTGGAAGTGGTCATTTGTTGATGTTGGTGGCGCATCCTCCCGAATGTATCGTGGCTTCGGGGACAGGAACCGGCCACCGCAATCTTCAGGGAATCGTGTTAGGAATCACACGTTAAAAGGTAAGACCTCGTTAGTTCTTAGCTCGCACAAGTTACTCAACTTCTGAGAGTTGTCGTTCGTATGGGGGCGACAGCTGATTAACGGAAAACCAGATTTTAAAACAGAAAACAGATCTTCAAACTGGAGTTTTGGCGGTATCACTTCATGACATGCAAAAAATTTAAAATACTTTAGTCGGGTGATCAAAGAGGTCAGTCAGTTGCCTCCCTTAGTCCTATCCAGTAAACTCGAAGCCTGTTTATATGATTACGCAATATTATATGCGGTAATTCAACACTTTATAATAAGTTCGTGTATATCAATAACTTTTTTACTCAAAACTTCTTGAGATATTATGTTTCATTAAAAAATAATTTCTCATAAACAATGAATGAAAGTTTATTTTTGAAAGATTTTTGTCTAGAAATAGTCCTAAATACTCCTGAAGATGTTAGGTTCATTTTAGTGAGGTAATCAAAATGATGTGAAGAAGATGACAGCCTTGATTATTTGGTTTATGTTGAACCTTCGTTCATCAACGTGGGAAAGCCCAGATATATTTTCTCGGAGTCAGACGTTCATTTATTTACTTTATGTAAGTACCAAGCACTTGAGTGCACGCACTCGACTTGTTTGAATAATTTATAATTGAACTAACCACAATCTTCAAACGTTCAATTTGGTCTTGAAAAATTAATGGAAGACTTAAATTATTTATCGGAGATCGTGACCCGTTCAAATCTTACGAACATAAAATAACATAAAATAACCAGTTGCGAAAAGAATCGCACGCAATCTTCGAATCAAACTGATTGGATTTTTTAACGGTTTTCTCATATTTGTAATCGAATTTGTTTATTATTATGAAAGATTTGGTGTACGTGGCAAGGACGATTCGATGAAAATCACAGCAGTAGGTCATATGGGTCACATTGTGAAGTGGATTCAAATTCTGTTCTATACGAGGTGTCGCAATGAAAAGTATAGATCCATGTACGCTTTTATTCCCTTTTGGAATTGATACACTTCTGCATGATTTCAAACCTATTCTCGAAGTAGTTTTTCTACCTTAAAGTTAATATTTCAGAAACACGGTTTTGAATGTCTTCAACAGCTTCTAGAGGTGATGATAATCGCTGTTCACGTATTTTTTTCATGTAAGGGACCGAAAAAGTCATCAGGCAATACATTAGGGAATACAAGCAATGGGTCCATCAATTCAATCAATTCAAACAGATACTTTAACGAATAACTTTGTGGAAATCAGTTTATATCAAATTTCCAAACAACGAATCGTTGATCAGTTGAGTTATATAAGTTTATGCACATAGTGTTTGTTAAGAACGAAATTGGCCTTACTGACATTCAGTGTTTTCAGGTTATTTTCATGCTCACTAGTAAAGCGCTTCCTATCTTTCGATTTAAATAAAACAAAGTGTGTATGAGATATCATCGACATTTTTCATTCGTTTGAAAGATCCATTGATGCCATTATGTGTGGGATATAACATCGTTCAAATGTCCGCCACGGCTTCTCAGGGTGTAGCGCATTCCAAACGTCCAATTTTCCATGATTATGGCGCATATATCTGGCTGAATTTGACCGATGCATGGGTTATGTTGGCTCTGAGAACTGCTGTGATTTGTGGCTTATTCGTATACACCTGCGACTTCAGAAAACCCCACAAGAAAAAGTCTAACGTGGTCAAATCGCACGATCTCGGTGGCCAGTTCACATCACCTCCACATGAGATGGCAATGCCGTCTGTTCTTATTGCTGATAATAAAGAAAATATCTCTTGTTTCGAAGGATTTTATTTTCTAAACTGTGCCTAAAATCACATATTGGCTTGAAGTCGGGCTGCTCCATAAAAACAATAGAGTTTTTATATTTCACTAGTTCGGACTTCCATTGTCTACTATATAAAATGATTTGAAATCCCTGAAACAACTAAAAAAGAAGAATTGAAAATGAATACCTGAAAATAACAAATATATTAACCAAAATAAACCTGAAATTAAATAATAGTGAAATACACACATGTTGTCCAACAACGTATTCAGCCAAGCCAGCGTAGAAATACGCAACATATGGAAACCCATCATCAAGCGAAAAATGGCCAACTCCCGCTAATTCAATGTTTATATGAAAGTAGCTGTTTCAGGATGACTTTCTTTCAGTTTGTGTCTGAAAGTTACTTCTTTGCATGATCTACACATTCATGTATAGAGTTTTAAATTGATTACTTCTTTCCTTTCTTTGGAAGATTCTCTCATCCCTTTTTTTGTATCAGATGGAGTAGTAGAAAGCCAAAAACTTTCTTTCCCAAAAAATTGTCAATCACCTTCAAACAAGAGTTTTTATAATTACTGTCGAGTAGCCAAACAGAGTGGTACTTGACAAATATGCCAATATATAAAACCTCTTCCCTAAATTTTACAGATATTTACCAAAATTATTTATCACAAATGAAAAACAAAATAAAAAATCTGTGCCAAATCTGACTGGTTTTTTATCTGACTACGACGCCTTAAAGTTTTTGCTGAAAATGTGTTCCTATTAGTCATTTCAGTATTTTCATTATAACAAGTTCCACTATCTAACTTATCACTCATCATAATGTCACTATTTACATTTCCATTATTTACAAATTCACTACATGTGCACGAATTAGTATTCTGTTCCTCCCTATTTACATCATTAGTTTCATTTATTTGGGATCGTGGAGTGATTGAAACTGGCACAGGTTCGTTATTTGTCATATAATTTTCTTTGATATGATTTTTGTGCCTTTTTCATGTCATTTCACAATCTGTTTGAATCACATATGTTCTGGAACCAAGAACTCGCTTTATAATACCTGAGCACCAAGGAGGGGCACTTGGTCAAAAATCTCTCACCCATACCTTATATCGTTTTTCTCGAAAATGTATCTTTCTTTGCCTTATAATATTGTTTTTGCCTATTTTCTTTTTCCTCGACTGTACCTTTTACTGAGGGCATTATCAAATCCAATTTTGAACGTAATGTGCGGCCCAATAATAATTTTGACGGTGCTTCTCCCGTGGTAGTATGAGGTGTATTACGGTATTGAAAAAGAAATCGGTTCAAAATCAAATGCATATCAAAATTTTGATCTTCATTTTTAGTCTTGAGAATAGCATTTTTCATTATTTTCACCCCACTCTCCCCCAAACCGTTCGTGGCCGGATGGTAGGGAGCTCCAGTAGAATGTTTGATTCCGCTGGCTCGCAAAAAATTCTGAACCTCATCCGATGTGAAAGGGATGTTCAAAGGGTAACTAACCCAAACCTAGAAAACATTTCTCTGAATTTTTTTATGGTTGTGGAAGTGGTAATATTATGAGCTTCCACACACTTAATTCACTTGGAAGTTGCGTCTTCCATAATCAAAAAATTCTTATTGAATAACGGCCCTAAAAATCTGCATGCAAATGAAGCTTTCGGTGGATTACTAGAATATTTTGAGCAGGATTGACACGTTTTTGCCTTCATTTCGATTTCAAGTGAGGGCCACCACACATAGGATCGAGCTAAGGATTTCATTTTTACCATACCCATGTGTGTACTGTGAATATAACTCATCTAATATATATTTCCGGCATTTTTGCGGAACTATCAATCGATATCCCCACATGACACAGTCCTGTTCAATCATAATCTCGTTTTTCCGTAAAAAGTACGGCTTGAAGCTATCGGAAGGGCAAACAATAGGCCAGCCATTCCTAACATTTTCGGCTGTGTTAAGTAATCGTGAGGCGAAAGCAATTGGTTTTTCTGAATTATCATCAAACATGTGACTCAATGTTGCTCCAAGTGCGTCAAAATGTGCTAGTACGGAAGCGAATATTAACATGTTTTTAGCCTTATCAAAACTTCTCTGACACTCTTCTGACCAAAACCACTTCGTATTTTTTTTCACCAAGCTATACAAAGGCTTCATTATATCTGATGCATTTTGAATGAACTTGCAATAAAAATGAATCATTCCCAAAAATGATTTCAATTCTGTGACCGTTTTGGGAGAAAAAACATTTTTGATAGCTAACACTCGTTCATTCGAAGTATGTAAGTCATTTTCATCGATTATATGACCTAAATATTTCTGAAAAAAAAATTATATTTATCTTTTTTTTCCTGCAACCCACAATCTTGAAGCCGTTTTAGAACTTTTTCGAGATTTTCAAGATGTAATTGATCATTTTCAGCAGTTATCAAAATGTTGTCTAGAAAACCAACAACTCCTGGCATTACAATCAACTGTTTCATAATATTCTGAAACAACGATGGAGCTGATGTGATACCATACGGAAATCTGGTGTAAGAAAAAAGTCATTTGCGGGTGCTAATAGTGACTAGTTTCCCCGATTCCTCTGATAAGACAACCTGTTGATAAGCCTCTGAAAGATCAATTTTAGAAAACTTCTTACCACCTTGTAATTGAGAAAATAAATACTCAATACGTGGCAATAGAAAGTGGGGTATTTGTAGATGTGGGTTTAGTGTTATCTTAAAATCTCGGCATATGCGAATACCACCATTCGATTTCAAAATAGGTACTATTGGAGTAGCCCATTCCGAAAATTCACTAGGTATTAGAACCTTATTTTCAACTAAACGTTTAATTTCACTTTCAATTTTCGGTCGGGCCTTGGAAAATTTTGGAACGGTCTCCTCCTTGATTGTCAAGTTGATTTCGAACTTGTTGAAGGTTCCTAATCCTCCGTCAAATACATTATTATATTTCGAAACTAAGTTCTTTAACTTGTCATCATTTCAAAAATTTCCATTCGAAGAATGGCCTAGCTTCAACATTTTTAAACCATTTCTACCAATAAATGGAGTCCCTCCTTTCTTAATAACATAAGTTTCGAGAATGAATTTATTAGCTTCGAAAGTTATATTCAACTCCAAGAATCCCACAGGTTTGAAAGAGAGACCTATATAATCTTTTAACTTTGAATCATTTTCTAACAGCGGTTTATCCTGAAAATGTTTCAAATAGGACTTTTCCGAAATTGCTGCATGCGCAAATCCCGAGTCAGCTTCAAAGCTAATCGGAATATTTTCTACTAATAATTTTATGAAAGTTGGTTTCACATTACCATTTTCTTCATTATCTGAATTCAGACCTCGAATATTGAAAATCGATTCCTCAGAAACAATATTATCTTGTTTTTTTATACCCAAAAAATGTGATATTTTTTTACATACAGGGGCCAGATGGCCTTCCGCACCACATTTATAGCATGTACAATTTTTAAAATAGCAATCACTTGATTTATGTTTTTTTCCTCCACACACTGCGCACTTGCTTACCATCTGAAATCATCCCTGATGAAATCTACCAATCTCGGAAGATGAATTTCCTGCTGGACTCGAACGCTGAGCCGGCTGCAGTACCTTTCCACTCTGACTATGGAAATTTACCGGCTGCGCCTTAACATCGACAAATCCGGAACTCTCCATGAAAGAATTCAGCTTGAGAATTCTTTCATGGCCGACTCCTTGGACAAGTCCAATTTGACAACATCTTTTAATTTTACACTAGTTTTGGATGCATCCTCCTCGAACAACCGGTCCATGATCTTCATATCATTTATGCTTGTGACGTATATATTCCACAACGGCGCTCGCCGTTGACATTGATGGCCTGTCCAACATCATCCTAAAGGAATATGGACCGATGACGCCGCCAGCCCAAAATCCACACCAAACAGTGACTTCTTCAGGATGCATTGGACGCTCTTGGACCTCATGTGGATTGGTATCGCCCCAAATTCGAAAATTTTGTTTGTTCACATGGGCCTCATCGCTGAAGATGATTTTTCGATGAGAGTCAGTAGCCAACTATTCCAGAGCCCATTCAGTGAACACACGTCGTTGTCTATGGTCGTTTACCTTCAGTTCCTGGATCAGTTGAATTCTGTACTGGTGCAGGTCCAAGTCACGATGCAAAATTCACCAAGTTGTGGTCTGCAAAAACTCACACAATATAACTTATTTGATCGTTCCACAGTGATCTGGTGATTCCAGATTTTCCCGAATGTTCTAGTGTCTTCTAAAACATTATACAACACTTCAGAATATTCCGGGATGTTCTGGAAGGTTGTCAAAGACCCTCGAATGTTCTGGACTGTTCCAGAAACAGTTTCACATGGGAAAGACACTTAAAGGGTAAATTATCACAATAACCAATTTCAATCAACGACCTAATTACAAAATTACCAATTATGTATATTAATCGGTATGGGAAGAAAAAAACTTGATATACTTACATTGAAAAATTACTTTCTGTATGTCTACAAAATCACAGAACACACAAAACTTAAAAATCTGGAGAAACTGGATCAAGGTCGGATTCATGAGCGAGGGAGGTTATGGGAGTAATTTCTCCCCCTCACATCAACTTTCTATATATATATAAATATCGAATGAGTATTGTAATATACAAAAGAAAGCATATTTGTATATATGTTATTTTTTTCCAATGCTTACTAAAACGTTCAAAATACATTGAACTGAAGTGATATCGGTGTTTCAGAGACATGCGACAGACTGAACGTAACGCTTTAAGTTATGAAAATAAATCATCTTATTTATGTCAAAATATGCATTTGATGTTTGAAGTTGTTCTCGAAACAAAGCCGGGGGCATAGATGACCTTAAATTTTTTCTATCCATGATAATAATAATTTGTATGAACTTTATTTAAAACGCGTTTCACTACAGTTTCTATCTCCTTCTGTTGAACTGGTATCTTGAAAATGTACTTTATACAAATTATACTTACAATATTACCTGATCAAATGGAAGAACATATTTTTTTAGTAGAGATAAATTTATAAAAAAAATTGTGAAAAACCAAATACTTTGACATAAACATTAAATTACACGAGAAAAAAGTTTTTCTGAAACTACTATTATATGAACATTGAATTGAACGAAAACCATTTTTTTTCCATTCAGTTCGTGCTTACTCCAAACATTCGATATGGAATCGAATTAGATACCATTCACAGGAACACTACACAACGTAATATATTGAAGAGCAGTAATATAAAATTTCACTTACATGGAAAGCTATCAAACTTCTGTTGTACTTGGAAGTTTCGTGCAAAAACACTTGACTTCAACTCCTCATCAGTACCTCTTTGAACTCTTGGAGACGAAAACACACGTATTTCTTGCATAAGATTATTACTTCATGTCCCCGGAAAAAACAATCTGCTATTGACAAACATCTTATAACACAAATAATTAATATCACTTACAACATAATCATTAGCATCCTACGGATATCAAACCCCAAATATTGGGACAAAAATATTAATTTTATCAAACAATTTCTAAAACGTAACAATTATCCAGACAAATTTCAGAATAAAATGATGAACAAAACACTGTCAAATAAAAAGTACACACATAATACATCAATAACTGAATTCATTAATACTGAACGCAGAAAAAAGTATATATTTCAAATTCCCGTACGTAAGTCATCTGTTCGAAAGACAATCCCACATCTTCAAAGACAAAACCGCACAAATAGCTTTCAAAAATGAAAACACTTCCAGTAAGTATTTACGAAGTTCAAAACCGTCACTCCATTGGAATTATAATTGTATGTAATATACAAGATGCCATGTCACGATTGTGATGTAATTTACAGGACAAACAAAACATTATATCAAGGAACGAATTGCCGAACACAAAAGAGATACTATGGTATTGAAGAAAAACAAAAACTCATTAGCGGATCAGCCTCCAACAAGATACACCAATTCAATTTTGAAAATACCATTATTATTGCCAAAGAATCCAATGTGAGAAAAAGACTGTTACGTGAGTTGATCGACATGAAAAAAGCAACTGCGAATTGAAGAAAACAGAGAATCCGAATGCATGTTACCTGGGTTCAGTATCAAGTATTTCTCATAAAAAAGTTTCAATTTAGGGGTGTCTATTAATATTTCAAGTTCTTAGCTTAGCTATAATAACAAGTTGGAGATGTTTTTAAGATTACCGATAAGAACAGCAAATGCCAAATTCAACAATCCTCAGCCAGCCAGACAAATGATGCATAAAACCAAGAGGATAGATTTTCAAGGTGCTCAACATATAATTTTTTAAAATAACCAAAACGAACTGGGGTAACTTCCATTACAAAATTAAGGTATCAGCCAAAATTTAATTTCAAAACTTCTAACATACTTTTATTTATTGTAAACTTTTTATATCTACAAACTGATTTTCAATGTATCATTTCAGTAGACGAGGTCTGTTAAAAAAATAAGGTGAATTTTCTTTTTTCTATTTTGTCCCCTTCGAAGTACCCCTCTCAGATATAATAATACATTTAGGCCAGCGTTTTTTTGAATCCTCAAAGCAATTCTGATATGCATTTTTTGGTATGTTCTTGAGCTCTCTCAGCAATTCGATGTTTATATCATCAATCGTTGCAAAACACTGCCCTTTTATGGGTCTTTTCAATCTTAGAAATCAGAAATCGCAGGGGCCAAATCTGGTAAATACGGTGGCTGAGGCATGATTACTGTGTTGTTTTTGGCAAAAAAACTATGAACAAGTGATGCAAAATCCCTGAATTGTTTTTCCACAATAACAGAAGTAAGAGGCGCATAACTTCAAGATAATACTCCATATTGAACGTACGCCCATATGGCAAGAACTTCTGATGCACTACGCCACGGTAATACAAGAAAACAGTGAGAAAAAACCTTGAAATTTGATCGAACTTGGCGTACCTTTTTTGGTCTTGGCTCTCCTGGGCTCTGCCATTGGGACGATTGGACTTTGGTTTTGATGTCATAACCATATACCCATGATGATCTGGATCGCCGTTGATGTCATTCAACAATTCCTGAGCGATGCTCATACGACGGTTTTTTGTCAAAATTCAGCAATTTCGGAACGAACTTCGCTGCCACACGCTTCATGCTCAAAATCTACAAAAAAGTGCATGTCATGAGTGAACCGATATGCCAACATCCTCAGCAACTTCTCTAATAGTGATTCGACGATTCTACATAACAATTTTATTCACTTTCTCAACATTTTTATCAGTTGTTGATGTGCGGGGGCGTTCAGGGCGCGCGTCGTCATTCACATTTTCACGACCTTCTGTGAAAAGCTTGCACCACTTGTAAACATTTTTTGATTCAGAGTACAATCACCGTATGACACTGTCAACATTTCTCAAGTGTTTTTGAGCACTCAGTTTCATTTTTTACACAAAACTTGATGCAAATTCTTTGACCTTTTTTGTCCGATAGCAGAAAATCACCGAACGCTCGAAACACTTCAACATAAAATAAATGAAAAAGCGCGAATAGAGTTTTAGTAGCTCGCGAAATTTGAACATTTTCCTTATTTTTTGAACATGCCTTGTACATGGTTATGGTTTAATAATGAACCGAAGCGTCGGGTTGAAATAAAACAGTTTTCACTTGTCTCTGACCATCTCTGAACCAGTTCATCCTTGAAAATAAAAACTCAGGTCTCAAATAAGAATCAACCATTCATACGGTTATTTGATTCACTCCCATAAGGAACTAATTTTTGGAAAAATGTTTTTGGCTTTCTTCTTCATGTGATAGTAGTTGTTTCAAAAAAACTTTTTTTCCAGTTTGCATCTTAAAGAAACTTCTGTGCATGATTTACCCATCTTTTTGAAGAGTTTATTTTGAAAGTCACCTTTCTTTCCTTATTCGAAAGTTTTCACATTTTTTGCATAAAGATGGAGAAGTAGAACGCCAAAAAGCTTTGTTTCCAAAATACCCAATTGGATTCTGCAGTTTGTATAAACGCATTGTGAAATAATTTAAGGCACCAGTTCAACTGAAGAAGTTACTGTTTAGTGAAACGCGTTGATTTATTATTATAACAAACAGTGAAATTTCAACTGATGCACTCTTCCGACATTCCGATCATTTTTTACTCAAAGTGCTAGTTAAAGCACCTAAGAATGATTTTTCAACGATCAAATCTCGAATCATAGAATTGATAACGGTTATTTTTCAATAATATCTAGACTGATGCAACTTGGGAATTTACATAACGGGCATATAGCGGAATGAGGTTTGGTTCATTTCAATAATTGGTTACGTCATGCTTATATTTACTGAAAATGTGCCTTGATTATACAAGGTGGGCAAACGAAAGCGATAAATTGTTTTGTTTATACATGGTGTTTATACATCGACCGTATAAATCAGTGGAAGGAGACTTTCATATTGAGGATTATGTAAAAAAAATGGCTATATGTATTATACAAGTTCGTCAACTGAGAGTTAGACTTGACATTGAACA
This sequence comes from Leptinotarsa decemlineata, assembly GCF_000500325.1. NCBI lineage: Eukaryota > Metazoa > Arthropoda > Insecta > Coleoptera > Chrysomelidae > Leptinotarsa > Leptinotarsa decemlineata. The sequence continues at coordinate 150,202 of NW_019289587.1, read as the reverse complement.
GAAAAAATCATTTACTTCAGTTTGGTACAAAGCCATTAGATATTCTGCATAATGGGGAATCCAAATCACACCTTCGCCCATTGGAAGTCATTCAGAGTAAATTTTTGAAACTGGTGTTGGAGGATTTGATCCTAGACAGCTGTTTTACAAGTCACTGGTATTGACTCAATATAAGGAAAAGGGAACATTATGTAGGCCAAGCCAATACTACACCACTCTGAATGAAAACATGTACAGAAGTACGCAAGTCAATAGGGCAAAAATCTCACCATTTTTCGGGCGTGTCTTTACTAACTATATTCTACATATTCAATGCTTAATATATCTAGTTTTACAATTAGAAGTAGCTACATCTCAAGTACCTGAGCTCATGTCCCAGTTTCCACATTTGGAAAAATATTGAGTAACGGGGAGTTATTCAATTCTGATTGATCATTCAGTAAACTACCCGAATTCCTAAATCTGTTGATTTCTGAACATTCCAGAAGATTGAGTTTCAAACTCTTCTTTCCTAAATGAAACACGTCGTATTCTTTATTGAACTCATGTTCTTCTGCTAAAAGATGGTTTGCAAATGTGGAATTGGTCTTTCTAACTACAATAATAATTCTATGCTCTTTAATTCTTTGGCAAAATGTTTTCCCTGTTTGGCGAATATACAGTTTTGGGCAAGAGCCACATTTCAGCTTTTGTACTCCTGATCTATGCGACACCAAATTTTTTGAAAGCAGACATTCGTAACTTGCTAACAAAATTGACTTATATTCCCTATAAGGTAATATTTATCTTCCCATGTACGTAATCTGTTCAAGTGTCTTCGGTCTAGTTATCCAATACCACATCCTTTACATTCGATGATCTTCTGTTCTCATAATAAAAATGAAAACGACGAGTATAAATTACAATAATTGCCACATTATCAATACAGAATCACTTCCGGGTCATCCCGAACGCTGCCAATAGAGTAAGCAATACTAGACCTGAAATCAGTTGAACGAAGACGTGCTACGAGAAGCAATGTAGCATATCGAAACAAGTGGCCTCTAGCTTTTTTATATTCTATAAAACACTTTTATGAAATCGTTACGTCACGTAAGTGGTCATTGACTACATTTTCGCGCCAAAACAGACCGGCATTTCTGCAGGTCATTTGCCACGCAGTGGCGTACCTGTCTTTCAACGTCGGTACTCCATACCGATGAGATATTATGTCCTCATACGTTTTGAATCGGAACAAACAACTTCAAAATGAATTACATACGGTCTCGTTATGGTGATATGCACGAATATATCGACATTACAAAGAATTCTATTGGTTTATGACTTCCTCTCTTCATTAAACATTCTACATCATGACATTCTTATCAAGAAGATTAGCAGATAAATATGAAAGAGAGTAAAAACAGGACAATGGATTCAAATTCTCATTTTGAACAAACATGAAACATTGTTCATCCCTTAAATCCAACTCAACACGGAAAATTGAAGGAAGATCAATTGACACAGCAATCATACAATTTACTGAAAACATTATCGAGTCATTTGAAAATAACGAAATGTTTCTCGGAATTAGAGGGCCTGTATTGAAATGGTTCGAGTCATTTTTACCAAATCGTCAACAAAGAACGAAATTTATAAAAAATGGACAGATATTGATATCAGGGAAAATACTATTGCTATTCCACAGGTAAGTGTAACAGGTCCTATACTATTTGTAATTTTCATGAACGACATCTTAGATATTTCAAATAACGAGGGGGCTACTATCACTAATTATGCCGATGACACAAATTTACTAGTTCCTTAGATGCAGTTCATAATCAGTTATGAATAACGTATAGTTGAGCAATCTTTAAGATTTTATCGAAAATTGATAATCTTTGCCCAACTGGCATCATCGTGCCAGTTAGAAACCTAAATAGAAATTATCCAGCTTTTCGATTATCGTCGTCGTTGCACTTGATTGCAGTGATAACTTGATTAATCAAGTTCAAATTGTCGGAGAACCTACGTCACATGGCTTTCAGAAAGATTCCGGACTATCAAAAGAAAAATCAACCTAAGATTTACCAGAGACACTGTTCATCTAACCAATGGAGTGATCCAAAACATTATCATGCATGGCGCACTTGATCTCCCAGACAAGGCTGCTTGTACAGAGTCGCACTAAGGAACGACAGAAATTTTATTTGATAATATTTTTCTTAGTATAGGAGAATAGGATTTTTTTTTAGGTGGAGTGTAGGGACACAAATTGGCAGTTATTTCTTCAGTATCAGTACCTGACATTTTAAACTTTAAAATACCGAATATGTACACACCACAGGCGTTAAAACGTAACTGACACTGTACCAATGAATTCCTCCAGCCGATTGCAGTTAAATCTGATTTGCCAGCGTAATTAGGCTTGTTTACTTTACCCAATAGATGCAAATATGCGTGGTGATCATGTTCTGATCACGCATCTACCACTATTTGGTTTGCTTTTTTTTGGATGGATATAGTTTAATGGGATTGACGGAGAGAAATTTGGTATTATTTCGGGGTGGTTCTTTTTCATCGGTTCAAAATGTGCAGCTCGCTGTGCCCCAAGGCTCTCAGTTCTTGGACCATTACTGTTTTTATTATATGTAAATGAAATCTGCTAATGTAAAGAGATGGTTGCTGATGATAGTGCCATAATTATATCAGACCATAATGTTGAATAACTTGTTACTAAATTACAAAAGGTTGTGGATGAGTTTAGGTCCTCGTGTCAAAGAAATAAGCTCATTCTCAATATCTCCAAATTATTTTGAAGAAATGTTACCGAAGACATTTGTGTAATTGCTGAAATTCAACCTAAAAATGACGTGAAATTACTCGTTTATTTTGTCATGGCCTATTCACATCTCAATCGCAACATCAAGATCTGGGATAGATCGAGGGAATTTTTAACACATTAGTGTCTTCAGTCAGTTGTGTTGTAGTGTCAACTACTGGGTTACACTTATACACCATTCAATATGTTCAAAGAACCGTATTTGGTGAAAAAATCCATCAAATAGCTTCATTGTGCTAGTTTAATTCCCTTCCAAAATACGACGGCACTACTACATGATTCTTATATTCGCATTCTATGATTTTACTGATCTTTCGTTTCCTAATTTTTGTCCGTAGAAACGCCCATGTTGCATTCGAATAATAAACTTCAACATAATGACGCGCATGGATACCCATTCAAAAACACCTGTAGAATGTAGTCAGATTAATTGTTTCGAGATTCTTGGAAACAGAGCCAAAAACTTTTTCAACTCCCGATATCATTTCAGAAGAAGTACTCAATAAAGCTTAGCGGATCTGTGACCAAAAAGTAAATCAGCAAGCAGCGATTGAAAAATAATAGTCGAATAATTATGGCCCAATGTTGTGCTTCTAAGGAAAAATATTAGAAGTATAGGTTTCGAAGCCTTACATTGATAAAAAATGAGTTAATAATTTTGTTTGTACCATTGTCCTATCAGTATTCCGCCAATGAGTTTCACATATTTTTTTTTCAAGCGCACTACCTAGATAAAACCATAAACTATCTGTATTTTTCCCAAATCATTTAACAAGAATTGATAATGTTTTGTATCGTTATCACGTTGTCGTATAGTCCTCAAAAAGTGGCAATGACAAAGTGCTATTTGTTTTACATTTCCTTTAAAAACGAAGCTAGACAAAAATAAAAACGAAATTCTCAAATTTCGGTTTTTCTCGGATATCTCCGAAACTACTCGAAATATTGAAACTTTGTAAATGTCTACTTTTCTCTGATTCAATCGATCCCGTATCACTTAACGTATCCGATATCCCCATGCTGTTCATTTTTATCTTGGACACAGTGTATATTTCAGGTTTTTAATTGATTTAATCATTTGTGGCTTCCAACAAATTCATTTTTTCTTTGTATTACATGTGTGTAGGAAGTTGAAATTATCTTCACATGTTGTGTTTTAATTCTTGCAGATGTTTGGGTTTTGCATCAAACATAATTCTGCTAAATTATTATCACTTATGAAAGCTGTTTGTTGGATTTGTTTTGAATTTTTTTTGTTGGATCTTGTGGTGAAATCTTATACGTGTCATTATCATTCAAAATTTGTGTAGCTTTTTCAAGAAATACATTTTTATTCATAATAACCGTCGAGTTACCTTTGTCAGCTTTGGTTACAATTATGTCAGGGTTATCTTTCAGAAACACATGAGTGGTTCTAATATCATCAAAGTTTTTTATCAATTTGTTTTATTTTCTATAAATCTGTCAGATCTTGTGGAGTTGGTCAGAATGTTCACAGCCTTGTTTCTTTTTTCTATCTTTACTTCCTCGATAATTTGTGATATACCAATTATATGTTCAACATCAATGATGATATCTTTCAAAGGAAAATTCTTATTGTCATAGAGTGGATTGAATTTATCACCCATACTCAATAAATATTGAACATTATTTGGTATTTCACAATTCGAACAATCAATTAGCCATTTTGTATTACCATGGAAAGGAGTGGTATTTTGTTGTNACAATTTGATCAATTAATTAGCCATTTTTTATTAACATGGAAAGGAGTGGTAATTTGTTGTTTTTCAAGTAAATTTTCAGAAAAATTATTGGATCACTAAACTAGTTAACTGAATAAGGATTTATATTGCTTGAGAATAGTAATCCATAGTAGTAAACTCCATAGTAGTATAAAAACTGCATGTGGATGTTATGTTATGCAGCGTGTTCCTTCTTGATATGCGAATATTCAAGGGTCTAAATCTAAATGAAAAAATTTATGTTGACTTCCTTTATGAACTATGTTCCAAAAATATTACGAAATCATGAGATATTGAAGTTAAAAAAATGGAAAGTATTTAAAAATTTCCGAAACCACTTGGAATATTTTAGTGATATTTCGTGAGCAGTGACAGTTGATGAAAGTTCATATTTTTCAATAAAAAACATAATTTTCAACTCTAACAGTAGCGTGGAATTCTCTAGTTCAATGTTCGGCCATTAATTTCGATATTTTGTGCGAAATGTTAACAAAACAAAAATAATATTAATCTAATTAGAACAATAACAACTACAGAGATACGAATGAACCATATTCTCGTAATCGTTGATGAAGTCGAGCAAATAGTCTATGTGAAGGATGCTGCCGTTGAGGATACATTTCAGCATATCTTCTAGAAGCAGTAAACGTAATTCATATCAGCCATTTCCTCATGAAAAAATTCTTTTGAAACAACTAATTACTCCTATATGAACATTTAATTATACAAAAAAAAATTCCTATCCAGGTTGTACTCCAAACAATCATTATGGAATTGAATCAGATATCATTCACAGGATTGCTTCACACTATAGTATATGAGAGAGGCAACATTACAAGTATTTTTTCTTTCGTGTAATTCAATGTCTATATGAAAGTAGTTGTTTCGATAGGGCTTTTTTTTCTAGTTTGTGTCTGAAAGTTATTTATTTGCACGATCTACACATCTCTGTGAATAGTTCATTTCAGAATTAATTACTTTCTTCCTTTCTTTGGGATAACTCTGTTTGTTCAGATTTTTTAAGAGTTTCGACCCACAACTTTATATCTTATCTTCAGATTGCGTTTCACAAATGTCGTGTCGTATATTTATTAAATAACTGATATGGCAAATGAGGACAGGAAGCACATTTGATATTCTAGGGGTAGCTTTAAAGCTATTTTTGATCAATAGGTTATATAGTTCGTAAGAAAGTATTCAAGTCGGCGATGAAGTAGCATACGAAACTCGTTTGTAATAGGAGATTCATCACTGAGAGAACTATCACTGCAATTATTTTGTACATAATACTAATTTCATAATACCTATAGCTATCTAATAAATAAAAGTAAACACACAATTACGTAATGCTGTATATTTTATTCAATACCCAGCTGCTCCAATAATTTTCTAGATTATTAGAGGACTTTCAGCCAATCTGCTTCTTCTGTATCATCCGTAATATCACGAATACGGTATTGACCTCCATCTCAAGAGAAATAACCTGCTACGAAACATAACAACTACGATACTTTTCGTCTATTCATAAAAACATTCTTTCGTCCGTCACACCTAACCGGATATAGCCCACGCTTGAAAGCCAGATAAAGTATTGACTCTCCAATCCAAGAACTGTTACTGAAATGATCATTCACGGTTTTTCCGGGAAGGGCAACTACTTCATCCAGTCAACTTCAATGGAAATAATGAGTCAACTCCTGTGAAATCGAGTTTTCATTGAATGCCATCTCCGAAGACTTTTCATCCTCAGCCTCTCCAATGGCTGGCCCGGTACACGAAATTTTCAACAGTAAAGGTCATTGACCACCTCACCATCTCTTCGGTATGCCGTTCTAAGAAAAAAATCGAAATAACCGTTAAAAGATTGCAGAATAGAAACGGCCGCGTTAGGTTTCAATTTTTAAATGTTTAAATGTCTTTAAATGGACTTAGAGAGGATGTTTAAATTTTACTTTCATTTGCGACTTCGTGTCTTGAATCAAGCACTAAAGTAAGATTTGGGCTCGACTACTAACGTTAAAGTCAGTGGCGGCCAACACATTCCATAACATCTATGATCGTACATTATATAGTCTTTAATATGATTAATATTCTCTTTCGCAAATTGTTTCGATTTAAATCTGGAGCCAATCAATATCACGCCCTACTAATGATTACAATTTTTTCTGAATAAATCCGATGCATCAGAAAATGGCTTTAAAGAAGTGGTTTAGCAAAACGGGGCGTGACGTCACCAGATATACATTATGTGAATCGCTATTATTTCTGTTTAAATTGATTGAAACACGTGTCGAGGTGTTAAAAATAACGGTTTGGTGTTCGTATAAAACTACAGTAATATTTATAAATGTATGTTCGCAAAATGCTGAAAAATAATGATGATGTGAATTGTAGGAAATCACTACTCAAATCATTAGAATAATATAAAGGACATGGTTCACTCACGATGCGACAGACACCTTTGTATAACCGGTTTCAAGGGGAGTTCGACTTATAATAACTACTTCTGAGTAAATCAACTGTATATACGATCGGAGTAACTTAAGTTTCAGGTCATATAAAATGTTTATAAAAGAGTTCTTACTATCTGCGCGGTGAAGTGGCAGTGTTTCTGATTCTTCTTTTGAAAAAATGTTTATTGTAAGACCATATAATTTAATAATTTCTCACTGACCATCAGGGGGCTAGATGTAAAAAAAATCAAAGTTTAACTCTCATTCCCCGATGTTTAAGGAAAGAAGAGATACTATGAATATTATGAATACACTAACACAGAAAAATCATATTAACAGAGGAGTGCTACAATCAAAGGCGGCGTTATATCGATGGATATAAGCTAAGACTGCATATACAGGAACCTCACAACAGGTTCTGCACCTGGTGTCAGGAACCTCAATATTCACATGATGAGTATACTAAGGAGTTGAAGACACTCTTCTGGCAGGCCTCAATAAATCCATCAGTTTCCGACTGCAAGGAACTCCGCCCGACAAAAGCAAATAGCAGGTGCTTTGACAAGCCGAAGTCTTCAATGTTGTTGAAGAAACCCCGGCTTCTGGTTCAGTGTTGAAAATCAAGCCAAGTTCATCGATAGTTTGGTCCATCGATCACCATGAAATTAAGGAGATCCGAACAAAAAATGCAGTTTTTCAATGTTCTGGACGTCTGATCAATTTACATTTCTTTACAACGAAAACAAGGAATAGAATATACTACGTCTGACTGATACATAATAGAGACTCCATCCTCAATTTCATTTTTTGCAAACTAAATTAATAATAATAATAATAGATTTATATCCCACCACATATTACAGATAAAAATATGTCTTATAATGAAGACATGATTAACAAAAAAAAAAAGAAAAATTTTTCGACTCACATATATCGGGGTGTCAGAACAACAATGAGAAAAGGACACATTGATTCAGATAGCAGCAGATACTGCTTCTGTTATTCTATCACGGCCTGACGAGATAAAGATTCACTGGGTATCAAATGAATATTGTTCGAATTTAAAACGAAATGCTGTTATTCATGATTGAAAATAAACATTTATTAAAATGAATGAATAGATCCTGTTAGCTTTTGTCACATACCAATAAGTGACACTTTTCATAATTTTAACAATTTTCTAAATACGTTATTTTGTGTATTATTTTTCAATTTGCCCACGTATACGAATCGAAATATGCGTTTCCATTATTATAATAAGAGCGCAGACTATGATAATATAATAGTTATATTGATTTTCATTTATTCATGTGTTTTGCATACAGTCCAAACCTGTTTTTTTATTTGAATTGTGAAAGCGTTGTTAATTAAGAAGACTTTTGTTCATTTTGAATTAGAAACAATGTTTTTTGTTTTGAAATGAAATTAGTCATTTGAAGTTCAATTGAGAACCGAATTGTTGGTAATCAAAAGCTCAAATGAATGAAGAATGTAGACTTCTTTGGATAACCATAAATATTCAAATCCATACTTCTTGAGAAAAATGTCTTTGAAAACGATGACTTTCATTCAAACAAGCTGGCTCCCATATTAGGTACCATATTTACTTTTCTTCATTTGTTTTCTCATTACTACAACGTGTAAAACATCGTGAGAACAAAGTGATTTCTCGCGGACCGCCCTCAACAAAGAATCCCTCTGTTGAATTTATGAGATACTCCAGTAGACAGTTAGATAAAGAGTTCATCAGATAAGTAATCTGAAATTTTTATTGTTTAATTTCACTTCTGATTTAGACCCCTAGAAGTAGATCCTCTAAAAGACAAACGTTGGATTCACTACAAAGATATAAGGTCGTTAGCCTGGAAGTAAACCTGCTTCTTACAACATAAAAATTCAAGGGCGGAGCAACAGTTTGTTGGTTTGTTCAATAAATATCAATAAAAGTGTTCCTGATTTGACACTATCAAATATCAATTACCATCGATAAAAATTACTTTCTCATCCAGGTAGTGTATGCGAAGCGGTTATCAGCCTTTTTCGGTTACAAAATCAACAACTATTTCCTCAATTTATGTCTTTGTTGGTGAGTTATCAGATTTGGGAATTTCTCAAGAAATTTGCCGCCGGTATCTAAAAATCGTCCAGTTTCACATGTGCAAAGGTATCGATATCCTCAAGTAAATAATTCCAATCGAACCAAAGCAAATTTCGCTGAACGAAAATAATTTTTGAACTTGCTTTCTGAGAGCGTAATGGAAAACCACTTGAAAATGTTTGGAAGGCGAAGGAAAATTATGATCGGCCTATAATGAATATCGAAATCATTTGTTGATATCAAATCCATTTTATAACTTGGAGTGGACATTAAGATTTTGAAGCGGTCGTTAAGTGTCAAGGGAAATTTAAAAAACAATTAGATTCGTGTTCATACTGCGTGGTCAAACTGAACACGCAGTATAAGTATAGCTGAGAAAGCTACTATATATTTAAACACATGGGAAGAGTCAGTCTGAAATAACTACGTTCCCTATGGATACTGAATTTAACAGAAATAATTTTTTCTTCTTAGACATATGTACAAACTCTAAACGATTCACTTTCAAAAGTTTGAAATTCTTATTAGCAGTATTTTGAATAGTTCAAGATTATTTGACAGTATCGAAAGCACACTGTTTCCGTCGTAGTGACAAATAAAAAAAGTCTGACATTTGCTTGACAAAATCATTCATACTACTTTAAAACGTGTTACTTAGGTCGATGGTTCAAGCTCCAGGCTGAACGATCGATTTGCACTTGCTATCGTCCAACCCGTGTTAGAAATCGCACGTTAAAAGGTAAGACCTCCTTAATCCTTAGCTCGCACAAGTTTCGACTACTGAGGGTTGTCGTTCGTAGGGGTGCGACAGCTGGTTAACAGAAAAACAGATTTTAAACAGATCTTTTTTAGTAAGCCTTACGAATCAGATTTATGAAAGAAATATTCAGTGTAGAGATTCATGTTTAGCATATACCCTTTTGGTGACTTTGTAAATTTTCATTATCAATAATAATAGTAAAAATTTTTCAAAAAAAGTTAGAAAATGCAATAATTTTCTAATTATCACTTTGAAGAAACATGTTTTCGACATAGTCTTATATTCGAATAGTATATAAAATTTGTAGTGTCCGACCGAAAGTTCGGTTTCGGTCGAGTTTCGGCAAAAAAACGGGTTTTGGTTTAGTTTCGGTTTCGGCGCCAAACCTGCCGAAACTAAGTACGACCGAAACCGAAATTGCATTCGGGAGTTCCCGCGCTGTGATCGGTCATGTTCGGCGCGTTGAAATTCATACAATCGACGAAGACATTTGCCGCTCCAACGTGCCTAATCATGTCGTGACTATTCTGATATTAGGTATCAACTCAAATAATATTCGTCCTTTTAAGTGATTTCTATATCGATATAAAGAAGTAGCGATTTCATATAAATTTATTATTTATGTCTCATTATTGTAACAGTTCGGATATTGAAGTAAACATCGATATAGCATGTCCCAATCATTCTCTATCGAATTTGGATGCGTACTGTTTGCTGGTCAAGTCATTGTCTCTATTTCAACATCTGTTAAATAATCTTGTTATACGAACAAAGTGAGACCGATGATTATCCTGCTGTAGCAACGATTCATCGCCAATATAGGAATAAAAACGCATTTTATGTTAAGAATGACTATCATCTATCAATTCGCATTTATTCTTCAATTATTGATAAGTACCAAGTCCGTGCGAACAGGTAAAAAGATTCCTCCCAAAATCATAACCGATCCTCTTCCACAATACCTCTTTAAGAAGATCCAAATAATTCTTTCCCATTACATTCGAAAACATCAAGATCTTAAACATCAACTATTCAGTTTTTAGGTTGACATCATTCAGAAACGGTTTTTTTTCAATTCCTTCCATCTACAATTTCTTTTTCAGTGTACATTTACATGAAGTCATCTAAACATTTTTTTATAACATTTTTTCTGAAATCTTCAATAAACTTCAAACCACTGAAGCTCATTCTGCTTTTAACAACGGATATTGTAGATGTAGTATCAAGCTATTACTTCTTATAACGCGTCTGCCAGAATTAATTCATTATCAATCATTATACTTTTATTGGTGTTTGCCAAAAAACTCTTTATTTTTGTTCAATGTTTTCAATGCTTTCCAATCAGGATGGAAAGTTTTAAAAATTGGAAGGAGTAAACATGTTTTAGAATGTAAAACAATTAATTTTCACTGTCGTTTCATTTTCATCTAATCATTTAGCTTTTTTTGTTCTATGGCTTTTTTCATAAAATGCCTCTGGATTTAACATGTTGATTTCAGCGATTTTCTTTATCACTGAAATTTCAGCATCTAGACCTGTTTCTTCTCCTCTTATTTTTTTCAAAATACTCATGTTGCTCCTCGTGAGTGATATTTCATGAACGACATTCAGAGTTTTTCTTTCCAAAACTCCAGGTAAAGCTTTTAATTTATGAAAAATGGCTGAAAAGTCTGGCTGATTTGACATTCCGCTTGCTGTGCACCTCCTTGTGTCAATGATGACGATAAAATAATGAGACTGTATATTCCATCTGTCACTTTCGATCTTATCATTTTTTCTGTTGGGAAATTTTTCAAACTTTTGCCGATGACCTGAACAATAGAGAGAGGTATAACCCCTTCAAACCCGACACCGCTTGTGAAGAAAATGTTATTGGATCTGCGAATTCCTTAAATTTCTAGTAGTTTTGCCGATGACGATTAGTTTCGGAAATTTTGATATCCAACGTGGTTTAAAGTATATCGAAAGAAGTTGTAATCAGTCTGAAGATGATCACACCATCATGTCATCTAGTTCTTACTAGATGACATGATATAAAGTTCTGAATCAATGATAAGTTGGGTTGAGTTATAGTCTCTTTCTTATGAGACAAAGTAACAATATTTTATTTGGAAAACATTTTCGGCAGAAGGTCCTGGAAGAGATAGTTCGTTGAAGTTAGAACTCAAATTTTGAAAATATTAATATCCCAAGTGATTATTCCCATCCAGACAGTCATACATTAGCAGCCTACGATTCAATGTTGAACAGAGCATTCTCACTGCCTTTGTCTGCTAACAATCTAACTAGAGAAATTGATATAATTACACAGATAGGCTGTAATAATGGTTTCAACGCAGACACAATCCAGGAGTTAGTCGGAAAACAAAACCGTAAATCCACTTACAGAATAATATCCCCCCAGATCAAACAATCAGAATTCAAGAAATGGGTAACTTTAACATATTTTGGTGAAAGAGCAGATATAATTGCGAGGTTCTTCGGAAAAAATAATGTGGAAGTGGCATTCAGACCACATGCTCATTTCCTTTTCAATGCCAAAGATGAAGTGGTCAAGTTGAAGAAATCTAGAGTTTATAAGTGTCCGGAGTGTAATAGTGTTTATGTGGGACAATGTGGTCGAAATTTCTCAAAACGGTATGCTGAACATGTAATGTCCTTCAGACTATGTAAAAAAAAATTGGACATTTTAAAACGAATCCTTGGGATGCCAGCACAAGTTCCCGAATCTAATCGATACGAAAAGTTTGCACTATGCAAGGAAGGGTTCCAAACTCAATTATTTGGAATCCTTGGAAATTCATAATCATAAAAATTGCAGGTGCAATCTGTTAAATGATCAACTCGATCTAGTTTCCTCACCGGTTTTCAAATTAGCGTATCCACATTGTCACAAATAAACAAAATTCAGGTACTCAATTAGGCTAAGTAGCTCTGTTATTGCCTACAGTAGAGTTACATGAGGGCTAATGTAGTCAATCATTTTTAGTTTGATGTATAAGTTTGAAAATGTCTTTATAGGACGAAACTGCAGTAACGTTAATTACAAATAAAAGTTGTTAAAAACATAGAAAGTTTCAATTCTAATTTTTCACATAGAATTAGAATATAGAATTTTTGCCGAAGTCTCTTAGGAATAGTCAAATGTTAAGTGGAGCTCATCACAAGAGACCAGTGCGCACCAATCGTACAGACAAACATTCAAAAAATCATTGTTTTAAGTTATATTGCGTCGATAAAGACAGCCAATAATAGTTTTTCTCTTTCATGTACAGACAGTGATAAGTTACACTGATATTCTCTAATCTTCCAGTACACAGTTCAAAAATATTCAGAATGTGTATTGAAATGATTATCAGAATTTATATTGAAGCATTTTGTCATAAAACTAGTAAAAGAGCATTCACCTACATATTCATCTCAAGTTCATTCATCTGAGATCGGTTCCCTAGTCCGCCTATGTTTCTTTGACAATCTAAACAGCCATGGATGGAATTTATACTTTTATACAACTCAAGGTCATCTGTGTAGAAGCTTACATTGGCGTGTAGAATAAAGTCAGGGATATCTCACTAACTGCGGAACTCCCTAGTGAATCAAGAATCGGACTGGTATATACTGAATTAATCTTTACAGATTTATTAAGTTTTTTGAGAAAGCTGTCTAACCACTTTAAGGTGCCAGGTTGAGAGAGGTTAACGGAATATAACTGTCAAATACTTTTGAAGTCTCTGTGAAGAGAATCTACTTGATGAGATTCATCTAGATCTCCTATATGCGTATCCTTGAGATCAATGAATGTAGAACGTTCTGAGATGAAATAGTGACTTACTTATGAAAATGTTGTTTCAGAGCGTACGCCTTTGATTTTTTATTTCAATAAAGTCTTTCCTTTCAGCTTGTATGACTTTACTTGACAACTTGTAGAATGGTATAGATTCTCAAAATTTTAAAAAAAATAGGCATCTCAAATAAAGAAAAGCACAATTTAGTTCCTAACCTAGATCAATGCAAAGTAGTCTATTATGAGGAATCAATTTTATTTCCAGGAAAACCAATACATCACCTATGCTGTCGCCAGTCACCAACACCGATACGAGTACGTTATAAAAAAGAAAAGTATCCGTCATTTCTAGTGCGTCGGCATTTTGTTCTCAAAGCTATAGGACTTTTATCCCAAAAGTGGTCAGAACGTGTATTTAAAAAAAATACAGTTCTAAGTCATCTGAATAAAGAGAACGCGCAAAATATTCTACACAAAGCTCGTCTCGTTCTATGGACATGCCTGAGAATCTGTGGAAAATCTTGATGCTTAGGGCTCAAACAAATTTATTCATGATGATTATCAGTTCAAGGTTTACGGATAAAGCAATTATCCAGGCTGGCTGGATAATATACAGAATTGTGTATATAAACAATTGTACGGACTCATACAGAGTATAGCAAATTACAGATTGATAATGATAGTCACAGAATTCTGGGAAAAACTTCGGACTTAATGCCTTCAAAAGTCCTAACTCCCGTGTTTCTCCGCTTTTTCTTCAGACTTCTCAACCTGTGTAAAAAAGTGGTTTTTCCTACTTGTTGGAAGATTGCTCGCGTTCAGCCCATTACCAAAAAGGGCAAGAAAAATCTTCCGAATAAATATAGACCATTCGCTTTGCTATCAGCGATTTCAAAAATCCTGGAGAAAGCCGTTAACCGCAAAATTCTTAAATATTCCACATCTTGAGCGATCATCATCATCAACAGACGACCTTTTGACGTATGTCACCCAAATTTGATATAACGCAATCGAAAAACATCAATAAGCAAAAGCTGTTGCGCTTGAAATTTCTAAGGCCCTTGACCGTGTGTGGCATGAGGGTTTGCTGGCCAAATTTCGATGCTTTGGCTTGTCGGATCATTTTTGTGTATGGCTTCCAGATTCCTGGATGAATATTTCCTGCAAGTGGCCGTCGATGGATCTCGAATACTTTTACTATCAAAGCTTGTGTTCCCTAGGGATCCATATTGTGTACCACCCTCTTTTTATTGTATATCAACGACTTATTGGATAAAACCAAGAATCCAATATATTGCTTTGCTGTCGACAGCACACTTCTCATTCTATTTGGATTCCAGAACATCGGTTGCGGATGCACATCTTTACCGGCGGCAGTAGGTTGCATATCTTAATGAGGATCTAGAAGTGATTTCAAATTGGGGTGAAAGTAACCAGGTTCAATTCAATGCCACGAAAACCTAGGCTTCGGTTTTCTCCGAAAAGATGAATGTCTCCGAACCGGGTATAATAATGTCAGGAGAGACAATTCCGCTTTCTGCTTCGATAATTTTGTTGAGGGTTAAAATGGACACCAATATGTCTTGACACAATCATGTCATTGGAATTGCGAAGGTTGCTTCTCAAAAGCTTGGTTCCGAACCAGAGCACTGTACCCAAGTCAGCAACTTTTGATGCGTTATTAAGCTCAGATCAGACCTTCTCTGGAAAAGAGCCATCCACCTGATTGGGACGCGAACATCACTTGAGACCTTGATAGTCAGGAACATTGAAGAAAGGTTAGAGATTTGTCTCTCGTCTATTGATACTTTCACGGGTAATGTTCAAGTGACTTGGCACATTTGATTCCACCAAGAGCCGTATATATCAGAAATACTCGACGGGCTGTGGCTGCTCATCGTTTTGAGGTTCAACTCAGTACACCTCAAACTTCACTGTTTGAACTCTTTCATCTGGAGAACTGCGTTTATGTGGAATAAACTTCCTGATAACGTTTTTACAAATGGATTCAATCTTCAGCGATTCAAATCCAATGTGAATCACTACTTTCGCACTGAACTTGAAGAACAAAAATCCCCCGGAATTGACACTCTTAGAGCTGAAACTATTGAACTAATAACAAAAGAACTAGCAATTCCATTGACATACATAATAAACTGGTCATTCAGTAGTGGAATATGTCCAGCTCCATTCAAGTGTGCTGTTATGTCACCAATATTCAAGTCTGGAAATAAACTCAAAGTGGATTAACTATCGCCCAATATCCGTAATTACAAACTTTGCGAAAATATTCGAAACCATCTTGAAATCTCGCATTGAAAAATACTTAACAAAATATAAAATCTCATCAAACAATCAATTCGGATTTCAAAAGGGAAAATCAACTGAAGATGCAATAACACTCCTTACTAACAAAATCAGTAAATATGTAGATGAAAAATCACCATCGCTATGTATATTTGTAGACTTGAAGGAAGCGTTTGATACAGTTAGCCATGATCAACTTCTAGAGATACTTGAGAATATTGGATTCAGAGGAACATCCCACCAACTCCTCTATAGTTATCTCCATGAAAGGAACCAACGTGCGAAAATCAAAGACACTCTCAGTGAATCTCGAATAGTACAATATGGTGTACCCCAAGGCACAGTTCTGGGTCCAATTCTCTTCAATATCTACCTAAACGATCTTTTTATGCTAGATGTGGAAGGGGACATAATTAGCTTCGCAGATGACACAGTAGTCATTTACAAATCGGAAACGTGGAGCTGTCTGAAAGAAAAAGTTGAATAAAATTTAAAAGCTATAATTCAATGGTTTCAAAGTAATCTACTGAGTATTAATATGGCTGAAACATTTTACATTACCTTTACATCTTATGCTAGCCATTTACCAAGTTTCAAATCACTACTTAACTAACTATTTGGTGAAAAAATTACATAGTGTTACATATAGATTGAAATACATTACATCCTACCTAGATATAGCTCAAATAATCATGCTATACTAGACCTTGTTTGAAACTCACCTCTCCTATGGGATAGTTGCCTGGGGAGCAGCAAGTAATTCTCATATAAAAATCTTAGAACAAATTCAAAAATTAACTCCGAAAATAATCACAAATAAAAAAAAATACCCCACAGAAGCGCTATATAAGGAAACATTGACTTTAGACATAAGGCAACTTTACTTCTTCAAAACTGTTATTGAACTAAAATTGATTCACTGTGTGAGGAATGAAATTCATAAAGGGTCTTTTTTGTGCCAGCCTTAATATAAAGAGCATGTAGTGGTGATTTCAGAAAAATTTTTGGGAATCATCCATCAGAGAACAAATTCCAACTTTTAGAGATATTGATAGATAATAATGTATGTTTTTTCCGTTAACCGGCTATCGCACCCCTACGAACGACAACCCTCGGAAGTCGAAACTTGTGCGAGCTAAGGACTAACGGGGTCTTACCTTTTAACGTGTGATTCTTAACACGGGTTGGACGATAGCAAGTGAGCGTTCAGTCTGCGGCTTGAACTGAACTGCTTGAGTGAACTGCCGGAATACAGAACTCAAGAATCAAAGAGTCTATTTGAAGAAACATAAAACAAAAGCCTTGAGTTTCCATGATGGTTTGTGGAAATATGATTTGGATCAGTGCCTTAAACCCTAGGGTAATACCCTGTACTTTGTTATTTCTCCAATTGAAGCAACCACTGCGAAGAATAGAAAATTTCAGAACATAGACACTTTGATTTCTTTGTGTAGTGACAATTCATATTCAATAGTGATTATTTACTATTTTTGTTAATTTATTCATTTCAAGTTTGGGGATGCAAAACCATATTGAAACTCACAATTAAACCGCGTATTTCTAGTTTAATTGGTATGCTCGAAGTATCTTCTATCCCAGTGTGACCAAATTGGTCTACAGTGACAAGTGTTGAAAAAGGAGTATTTCCAGAAACTTCTGTAGATGGCGCCCGAATAAAAGCTTTTATCTTTTGATTTGGTACCCCTTATAATTGGATTTCTATGAAGAATCAAGAACCGATCTGCGATTTTGCCTCCGCAAATCAAGAGCTAGTCGTTCCAACTGGGCACATGTATCGAAAAAATATATCGAAATCTAATTGTCTACACATACTCATTTTGAAAAACACAACCCGTCTACTTCAAAGATCAGATTCAACCAAAGTTCTAAACTCTACGGCAATAATTTGATACTATATATGTATTGTATTTATTGTGACATTCCATTTTTCTACTTTCCATTTTTTACTGTTTGCGAGACAATCTGAACACAAAGAAACCCTTTTTGCCAATTTGAATTGTAGATTGTAACGTAACCATTATTTCAAATATCTCTTTTCTATTTTTACATACCTGGTATTCTTCAGAGCAGTCTGCTGCAATAATACTATAACTAAATGATAATCAGAATGATGATACCTATGTATTCCATATTGTTTATTTTGTTATTATTTTATTCATGTTACGGTTGGGTATATAAATATACGTCAACTGATATTCTTCTACTTTTGTTCGTTATTGGAGTTGTTTTTTCATAGTAATCAATGTAGAGTGAGAAGTGAGGTACAGAGAGGAATATCTACCTTTAGTAATAAAAATTCATTCATACAATTTATTGTATGATTTTCAAACCGCAACACGTGTTTCGCTATACAATAGCTTTCTCAAGCGTTAATAATAAGTTTTTGTATATATCATCCAAAATCCAAAATTATTTGTGTACAGATACCTGCACCTTTGTTTGCAAATGGTCTAACTTTAGTTCAAATTCCTGAATAGAAGTGGCCGACACTTGATGAAAATCCATATTAAAAATTAAAACACGTGTCGCAGTTTTTATAAAACCCTTTGTAGTGAAAATCATACAATGAACTGTATTAATTATTTTCAATTCCTTTCGAGTATTACCTACCTGCTGGTTTCATCATTCAGTTTAACATTTTCAGTTTGGTATATATCTGAAAACACTTTACGTATACCGTTAAAATAGTCCTTGAGTCGTCTACATCGAATAGAACCTAGTGCAGTCCGCCCCATGTATCCATTTGGAATTCTCAACACCGAATACGTTCACTAATTAGACTAGTTCTTTCGGCGATTATGAGAAAGAAATAAAGAAATAAATAGGTCACAGCAAGACTTTTTCGTTCACCTGTTGCAAAAAAACTTTTATGATGACGGCAGTAATGAAACGTTGAATGCATATTTAGTTTGGTCCACATTCCATCCCAACAGGGAACCGACAAAACGACAGGCTTTCGGAGTTTCGCCGGTTTCTCAGGCAATGTCACGGAATTCTTAAGAGAAATAGTCCGGGGGACGATGATCATAGAGTGCTTGATATTTGTATTAGTTTTTCATTAACTCTGATTATTTTCCCAAATGCATAACACAGAACCGTTGAATTCTTGGCCACCAAAGCAGAGTTATACAACGATAAACCGCTTCTCCCAACAGCGATAAAACTGATAGCCATGAAATTAACATCTGGGTGTCACTATTCTTGAAAAATACTTGACTCTCAAGGCTTAGTTATGCATCATTCTCATAAATTTCAGTCACAGTCTTTGTTCAAATCACATTGAACCAATGGAATCGAATATTCAAATATGATTGTGAGTAAATATTCAAACTTTGCATAAATGCTACTACAGAAACTCACAGATTTAAATTGATATTATGATTATGGCATTGACTAGACCTTTACTTTACTAAGACAACTCAAATGAATAAGTAGGTAAATCAAATAAAACACCAATACAATGAATGAACAGATACATGATATCAAAATTGAAAACGAATTACCCCACTTCACTGATTCACGTAACTTCACGAAAATAAGAGAACAATTCCTCAAATCAAACTTCACCTTGAATAACAACAATTTGAAATATTAAATTCAGAAATCAGAAATTCTGAAATCAGAACCTATCACAATCATTTCAATATTTTTTTAAAAAACCAATGACAAAAATTACAACTTCACAAAAGCAAATTTTCCTCTGATGTATCAACTCATTTCTGATATAGATTGGTCTCATATTTTAGAACAAACAAATGTTAATGACGCATGGTATCATTGAAACAGTTCCCGTTATATGGTGTTTTTTGTGTAACCGTCCCCTTAGATACCCGCCCTGGTATACGCCAAATATAATCAAAAACATCCATAAGAAAGGACGGGCCCACAAGAATCTGAAAAAACATAAAACATTCTTTTATCAGCAGCAATTTAACGCGTTGAGAAGTGAAGTAAAAGAACAAATAAACAATGCTTACAAAAACGTCCTTAACGAAAGTGAATGGAAAATTAATGAAGACTCAAGTGCATTTTGGAATTTTATGCAGAACAAAAGAGGTAATTCGAAAATTTCCTGTGTTATGAAGGAGGAAAAAACTTACACCAAACAGGATGAAATTTTGGATACATATGTAAGCTTCCTCAAAAGTGTTTATATTATATCTGATGTGTCTTCAATACCCTTGATAGCTACACAAATATTTTATCAACAATAAATATCGATCAGGTGAATGAAGTAGATGTTATGGAGTTTCGTAGTTGAAGATTGTATTTACTTCATACATCCAATCTTTCTTTGAAAACTTGTGAGTTCCCTGACCTTTGAAAAAAAGCTCAAGTATGTAAAATTTTTTAAAAAGGTGACATTATACCAACAAAAAACTATAGAGACATTTGAATATTATGAGATGATCGACATGGGTTTGTAGATTAAAGTCCTGTAGAGCAAATCTTGCATGTTTTTCCCAATGTATCTCTGAAGCTTTGGATAGGAAATTGCAGGTTGACATTATTCATACAGACATGCAAAATAGCTTTCGATCAAATAAATTTCTTCATTCTTCTCAAGCGTCTATCAGAATTTGGTTTTTCTGCAAGTTTGGTAAAACTCATATCAAATGAAGAAAAAAGAATTTAAACTTTCTATGTTTTTTACCACTTTTATTTGTAACTAACGTTACTGCAGTATCGTCCTATAAGGACATTTTCAAACTTATATATTTAATGTAATGCCCTAGGTCTGCTTAACCGATTGAAATTAACATGAATCGGTGATCTTGCAAGTGATGTGTCTCCAATCACGCGATTTTTTTTTGGATGGAATCCAGCAGCTTCAGCTCCATACATGAGAACAATACTCCAAAGAAGGTCTGATCTGAGCTTTATAAAGCTGAGGTGTGTACANTGAGTTTAGGGATAACGAGGTCATTTAGTTCAACGTAAGTTTGCCAGCAGAAACTCTGGAAAACAGTACAACAACAAAAGAACTGAAACGTGTATTATTCTTGGTGCCTTCACTGCCAAACTAGTTAGTTTCATCAAGAGAATGTATTTTCTGATGATGCTTTCTAGTTAGAGAAACCTATCAAGTTCAGAATGATTTTTGTTGTAGTATTAGTATGTTAAAAATTATTTTCAGTAGACATATTTACTCAACCGAAATAAAGTGAATGTTTTTGTTGGAAATGACAGAAGTTCTTGGTATTCAAAAAACACTTTATTGTGATATTTTCACTAGAAAATTTTACAAAAACGCAACACGTGTTTCACCATACAATGGCTTCTTTAGGCGTGTCTTTACTAACTATACATATTCTACATATTCAATGCTTAATATACCTAATTTTACAATTTGAAGTACCTGAATTTCAAGTACCCGAGTTTCCTCTGAGTTTTTAATGAATTAAATGTCCCAGTTCCACATTAGAAAAAATATTTAGTAACGGGGAGTTATTCAATTCTAATTGATCATTCAGTAAACTACCCGAATTCTTGAACCTATTGATTGCTAAACATTCTAGGAGATTGAGTCTCAAACTCTAAATGTAACAGGTCGTTTTCATGATTGAACTCATGTCCTTCTGTTAAAAGGTGGTTTGCATATGTTTTGCCAATATAGAGTTTTGGGCAAGAGCCACAAGTCAACTTATATACTGCTGATCTATCCGACACCGAAGTTTTGTCTTTATTGTTTTTAATAAATGGGCAGAGTTCTTGGTTCTTGCATGTCTTAGCTGAATTCATTTAATATGGCTACCATAATACCAAAAAAAATTATTGAAGCAGATCATATTTTTGCTATGGTATATCACCTTATTTTTGAAGGCAATGATTCACACCTATGATGCAAGTAATGAAACATTATTTTAAAGAAATGAACTCTGAAACGCCAAATCAATACTTCTGGGCCTAACGAGATACTCCTCATCATCAATTAGCATATATACTTTGAAAACTCTTCAATAATGGGTGGTAAAATTTACTAGCATTCAATTTCTGAGATTACTCAAAAAATAAATCATAACTTGAAAGAAGTGCGCAATTAAAAAAAATGTCGGAAAGTGAAAAAGTTTCATTTTTGCACAATCGACACAAAAATAATAGGCAGCGTCTGTGCAGGTGTAGGTAATGGAAGGCACACTGAAAATTTCATCCTGCAAAGTTATTGCGTAATTGATTCATCTTATTTTATAAAAATATATATTGCACAATCTGATAAATGCGACAAGTTACTGCATAATTAGATTTTATTAATTTTTCAGATTTTGGAAAGTCAAGAAGTCAAAAAATGTCAAAGATACAGTGAGTGACTGCTCCACAAAAAAAATTAATGAAATTTTTATGACGAAATATAAATTGAAGTTATTGTCATTTATAGTGTCACAATCATGAATATTTTTTTTAATTCTCAAAAACAAACACGATGGAGATAAATAAAAATGAGTTTGATAAAGTTCAAAAGAGTCTTTACATTTTGAAACATTCAGCAGTGAAGAAATACACTTGATGTGTAGATGTGTAGAAGAAACACAAAATTTATTCAAAATGAAATTCATAAAATTTAGAGTTTGAATGCAGAATTCAACAAAATGTCAGAATTTAACAAACTATCAGGTGTTTTGAATCGATTTAGAATGTTAGGGATCTCACGTTAAAAGGTAAGACCTCATTAATCCTCAGCTCGCACAAGTTTCGACTTCTGAGAGTTGTCGTTCGAAGGGGTACGACAGCTGGTTAACGGAAAAACATATTTTATTTAAACAGATTTCAATCTTGGTCCATAACACAAATAAGATCGCCGGTATATTCTAATCAAGTGTGGATATTATAGTCGCCAAATGTGATTATTTCAATTACTGAATTGTTGACAAAATGATAATATTGCCTGGTCTATCAGATATTGAAGGAGATTTCGTAACTAAACAATGTTTGCTCAAATGATGCTGTTACCCGAGAGTCTTGAGATGGTACTTACGAATACGAAAACAACCCATAAAAATATTACAAGTAGGTATGTATTTTATATTTTCGAAGAAATACTAGTATATAGTAACTCGTAGTATACAACGGATTGATAATTATTTATATTTTCTAGAAATACGGGTTACGAATACTTTGTTAATATACAGTGAGAGACTAAGACATCAAAATGTTGCTGATTTTACCGGCAGAATATAACAAAAGTGTCCAAATTGTTTTTTGAAAGATATGTTTCATGGTTGAATCAATGTTTTAGTCTTCTTTGAGCTAATAATCTTAAATATGAAATGATGAAAGTCAATAAATACTTTGCACAAGTGTGCAAAGTTCACACCACATAATATAAAATTAAGACTTCTGATGTAAAAATTGGTAATTATTTAATTACCTGCCCTTTTGATGTGTTGGTACAAAATCTTTTATAATGTCGGTCGGTCGGTAGCCGGTCGGTTCGACGTGTGTGCTTTGTTCACTCACTCAAATCGACCGCCGTGTTGGTCGGTGGTTCAAGCCCCAGGCTGAACGATCAATTTTCACTTGCTATCGTCCAACCCGTAAGACCTCGTTAGTCCTTAGCTCGAACAAGTTTATTAACTTCTGAGAGTTGTCGTTCGTATGGGGGCGACAGCTGATCAACGGAAAAACAGATTTTAAACAGATTTTAAAAAGCAGATGAACACGTCTGATGAAGCTATTGCGTAGCGAAACACGTGTTGTGGTTTTGTAAACTCTATAGTGAAAATCTCTTAACGAAGTGTTTCTAGAATTCCAGAATGTTTCAGAATATTCTGGAATAATGTGGAATGCCATCGAAAATTCTCGAATATTATGAACTCTTCTAGAATTTTCTAGAGGGCATATAACATATAACACCCTCGACGTTCCACAATGATGTTCCGCGATGTTACCTAATGTTCCAGACTTTTTCCGAACATTCCAGGATGTACCGGGATGTTCTGGAATGTTGTGAAATGTTCTTGAAATACTCTTGATTATTTTGGACTGGTCTAGAATGTTGTAGAAGGCAAAAATTTTAGCCCTTATGTCTTCAAAAGCACACTTTTCAGCATAAATGGAAACCTTTTCCTTGGAAGATCACCATGACATGTAACACGCTTATTCGCTCCACAATGATCCCGAGATGTTCCCGAACGTACCAGATCATTACCGAATATCCCACCACACTTCAGAATATTCCGGGATGTTACGGATTGTATTGTTGTAGAATCCTATGGATTGTTATCGAATGATTTCGAATACTCTTGAATGTTCTGGACATTTCTGGAACTTTTTAAAGAGCGAAACTTCCAGCCCTTATTACTTTAGAAGTACGGAAACCCTCTATGACAAAAATAGTAGGCATAGATAGCGTAACGCCGAACCAGTAGAAAGAGAATCGCACAGTCGCTTGCAGATGGCGACCCGTCGCCACGAGATGCGTCGCCACATCAGTAATCGGTTTTACGTTCGGCTATGGATGATTTATATAAAAAATCGAGATAAACTAATCAAAAATGAAACACGTTCTAATGTTTGTATTAGCTAGGAAACTTCATTAGCCAAATATTCGGTTTGGTATAAATCAATATTGCAACTCAGATGGGTAGTTCGAATGTTTATTTTTTAAACAATTTGAAATTCAAAATTTTTGAGCTCCTTTATTAATTATCATTTTGAAGTGGTTACAAGATCATAATGTCTCAAACAAAAATGATTAAAAAATATCCTCTATTATTCCATAATTATGAATACATTGATTATAGAGGATAATTTGGTTCATTTTTGTAGTTTGTTATCCTTATCGAAAAGTTGCTTTGAACGGTATCAACTCAATAATAATCTGACCTCGACCGTAGACCAATTGATCTACCAGTCTGGCTGGATTTATGTTTTCGAAATATATTTATTACATAATTTTTTTTTCTTAGAAACGTACATTCAGTTCTGACCTTGACCACCCGCCTCTACAAAAACGGAATCCATAAACAAATGAATGTCGCCAATTCTCGTCATGAGTTTGTGATGAACTGCGACAAGTTTCTTGTATGATAATGAAAATATGCACATAGCAATTATCGGTGTGGACATTCTCACGAGATTCTTGGGAGTCCGTTACACATCCTAGGCGTTTTATGAAATGCGATAGGTTTTTCTGGATAGCTCAGTTAACAGAGCTAATCGGGTATGTTAACAGGTCGATAACCTATGTTTTGTGCAGACAATATACAGTGCCATTCAAAACGGTTAGTTTACATTCGATGTATAGAAAAACTCGTAGATAGTTTTGATAGTGGAAGGTGGCAAGAGAAACGTAATATTTCGTTTTTGCAAATCAAATCATCTAAAGGAAACCATCGACTTTATGCTGATGATAGACACTACCTTGCACTGACGAAATGCCAAACAGCCCTAAACCGGTCTGAAAGTGTTTTCCAATAATTGAAAATTTATTGCCAACAGTATATGCAGGAATAACTTCAGTGAAGAATCCTGCACTGACACCTGTCGGATATAATCCAACGCCCTTCGTGGTATTAGCCAGGGGATGAGTTGTTTTCTGACAGGGGTTATTCCATTAATCTACAGTGTAGATAAATTGAGACTGGCCTGAACGAATTGTTCTTGTAGATGATTTGATTTATAACCAGTCTTCAAGTATGCCCACTCACTATATTTGTAGTTTTTGCAAATAGTACAACCGAACGTTTTCTACAAAAACCTACATTATAACACCCATTAACGATGGGGATAGTTGATAGTTATGATCGATGTATATTTTATATTCGGGATTTTCGTGATAACACATAGTTATACAGGGTGTAACTAAATAAATGTGAAACATTCGAGGAGGTGATTCCTCATCAAAAAAAAGATAGAATCCTTCGTATAAAGAAATTTAATTGGTGCATCCCTTGTTAAGATACAGCCCCTTAAAGGGGGTACATAAAATTTGTATAACAATTTTTTTCACAAGCACTAAAAAAGTTACAATATTGAAATTAACTTGACGTTTTATACTACCAAAAAGACACTTAGCCAGAAATTTATTTGGTTTACTCTATGGTTGTAAGGGGTGGAAAACGCAACCCCTAAAATTTATTTCCAATGTAACTTT